>JAXCGZ010012176.1:35000-37619 GCA_037179515.1 Halocaridina rubra
TACCAGTACATTTTGCATATATAGAAACAAACAGCACCAGTCATGCATACAATACTTTTATCAGGTATTTACTTGTCACAGAAAGCAAAAAATCACAGCTCAAGTTTTCGTGCTCGATTTTCTTGTATTAAAATATTATCAATATAAACATCAACTTTAGGATAAGAGGTGTCCACTAGACGCAGATATAGAACCAACTCGTCCGTATCTGTCTCTCGCTCAATACTGGTCACTACTGAAACCAGCTCACGATACTCAACCAGTTCTTTGAAACGGTAAGAATCTTCTGGGCTCCAGTCTAAATTAGCAGCTACTACTCCTGTAAATATTAACCTTTTAAGACATGCAAAATATAACAAGAAATGCTCAATGCATAGTTCAGCAGTCAGCATGCCAACAGAGGAGTTAATTTATCAGTTACTTTGCTTATCATTCTACAACTTACATTAATTTTCAAGGGTAATTTAATTACAATGTATATATATATAAAAGTGACTACCTTTTAAGTATATTAGATAATGGCTTTATTACAAAGTCTTGTGTAATTTGACTGAAGAGGATAAAATACCAGTAATATCTTTACTCCAATTAAAATCGTTTTACTTAAAAGTATTTACATGCTCAAATTCTAGCAAAATTTGTACATTATCTTCCTTCATTACATTCCAATCAGCAGAGTAGAGGAAGTACGAACAATTATGTAAATATGCTTACTTGAAACAGAGATATGAATAAAAAAGACAACTTGTTTTAGGGTTTAAAAATGAAGATTTATTTTAAATATCAGCAGGACTGGAATATCATACACTGCCTACTTAAGGATTAGTAGTATCATATATAACAAAGGTTGCCTGCTATATATACCTGGGGGCATTTGGAATTGACATATCATTCAACATAATGACTCCTACTTAGTTAAGCCAAACTCTTCAGCCAGCAAATAGACAACCATGAGATAATTGTTTGAACAACCTTTGGGCAATATGGAATATTCTAAAAGAAATAATATCTAAAAAAAGCATTAATCAAAACCTTCAAATAGACCTGACATCATGGAATGCTATACACGGGTCTTTGCTTATCAGTGGTTTTGCTACCCACGGTTTCAGCTATACTATAAGTGGATAACAAAAGTCCGGTAATATTACTGCAAATTAAAAGTTTCAGAAATCAACACAGAATTAATATAGATGAATAATACCTCCTAGGACAAAAGTCATCCCATTTGTCCAAAACATTAAATATAAAATTCCAAATATAAATTTCTTAAGTATCAACATTCAAATAACGGATCGTTAGAAAAGTTCTATTCATTATTAGTTATTGCTATGAATCTCTTAATGTGACTAACATACAAATTGAACTTTATCACAGGCATGTATTAGAGGAAAAAACACTGTATATACAGCATACAATACACTACTATCCACAGTTTTAAGCATCTGCAGGAGGTCTTAGAAGCTATTCCCAGTATATAAAAAGGGGAGAATAAAAGAGGAATTTAAGATGAAAGCAACTCGACTTACCTGATAACTTGGCTTTCATGGCTTGGCAAGGAAGACTACGGAAGACAGACGGTAATGGTTGCACACAATCTTGAGTGGTAACAAAACAGTCGCCAAAATCTACAAATAGCCCAGTTATCATACCATTTACAATAGTAGTCACATAGGTCCTAAAAGGAATAAAAATTCTTAATTATCCTCTTGTATCTAAAAATTTGTGAGTACAAGCAAAAACATAAGAGAAAAATCTTATATCATTCATTCATCATGTAACGAAAGGGTTGGGCTCCCAAATGATTTGGAGGTTGGGAGGGTACCATATAAAGTAAACATACTTGTAGTATATATATATATATATATATATATATATATATATATATATATATATATATATATATATATATATATATATATATATATATATATATATATATATATATATATATATATATATATATATATATATAACTGCTCCCAAAACTGTTTCTTTTTTTATGTCGGCTACCCCCACTTTTAAAGGGGAAACAGCCATGGTATATGTATATATATATATATATATATATATATATATATATATATATATATATATATATATATATATATATATATATATATATATATATATATATATATATATATATAATATATATATATATATATATATATATATATATATATATATATATATATATATATATATATATATATATATATATATATATATATATATATATATATATATATATATATATATATATATATATATATATATATATATATATATATATATATATATATATATATATATATATATATATATATATATATATATATATATATATATATATATATATATATATATATATATATATATATATATATATATATATATATATATATATATATATATATATATATATATATATATATATATATATATATATATATATATATATATATATATATATATATATATATATATATATATATATATATATATATATATATATATATATATATATATATATATATATATATATATATATATATATATATATATATATATATATATATATATATATATATATATATATATATATATGATATAATATAT
>JAXCGZ010012177.1:10000-37583 GCA_037179515.1 Halocaridina rubra
AGCAGTTTCTCAAAATAGCTAAGTACTTGTGATCTGTATCCAGTGAGTAATGGGATCATTATTAAAAGAAATTGAGGTCGGCAGTCGCCGCCACTTTACTTTGTAGGTATGCTTTGACTCTGCCAACCCACCTATGAGGGGTGTGGCTCATAGTAAGTTAATAAAAGTAGAATTTCTGTACCCATTACTAACATGGATAATTTGCACTAATAGCTATAAGCAGTAATAAACTCAATTTTTTTTTATCATTTGAATAATATAACGAACTTGCGTTTGAAGGGTGTTCAATTTACTTGTATTAATGCCTAAGTGAGTTTTAAGGAGGCAAATGTGTTGATTTTAATTAAGAAGGTTTAATATAAGTGTAAAATAATTTTTATATTAATCTCTTAAAGTGTAAGAAATCGAGTGAGAAAATCCTAGCACCTGTTTTCAAGGTCCTATTTTTTTTTTTTTTTTTATTCTTTCGTGGGTGTAATATTTTGGCGAGAGAAAGACATAAATGACAGATCGTTCTTTAAATGTTGTTATGATGAAGAAATTGATATTATAATACGTGTGTAGCATGTTTTTTTTGAAGAATAAGAAAATTTTGTGATATTAATTCACCCTAGTGGGAGTAGAGGGGGGACCTAGGACTGGTGACGCAGTCATGTGATCACGCGGCCCAACCGAGATTTCACCCACTCACTCCTTCAGAGTAAGGGGAAGGGGGGAAATTACTCAGAAAGAAATGGAATGCAAGTTTTGAATGTGAGCGTGCCCTGGAAAGAATGGGTATGCCTGACCAGGGGTATAATGGGGGATTGTTCTCTTGGGTGAAATTGCGGGAAAGTCCGTTGGGGAAGCATGATGGGGAAGGAGTCTGCGAGGATCCTTCCCTCGCTCCACCGTGTCATTATCCGGCCATATAACTGTACTTTTATGGGAGGTCATGTGCTGTTGCAATATCTATTGAAGTATATTTTTGAGAAAGTGATTCTTCACCTGCCCAGATATGGTTGGGATGTCGAGTTTGTTTTATATTTGTTTTGTCCCCTACTCGTCAATGAGATTATTATTTGATTTCCGAAGATTCCAAGATAGATATTACGTGCTAATGGACGTGAATCTATGAATGGTTCTTTATTTTCCTTTCTAGCTGCAGTATATAAGAACATAAGAACATAAGAATAGAGGACACTGCAACATGCCTATTGGCACACACGAGGCAGCTCCATTTTTGAATTGTATTTTCAGCATGTCTAACATATTCTATTCTACTCTACTTATTTATTCTATTTTTCTTTTTATGATTTTACTAATAAGCACTAACCTATTCATACCCACCCTACCTCTGTCATATGTCTATCTAATCTACATTTGAAGGTGTCTAAGGTATTGGCATTTACTATCATACTAGGAAGCTTGTTCCATGCATCAGCTACTCTATTACCAAACCAATTTTTACCAATTTCCCTTCTGAACCTAAATTTATCAAGCTTAAATCCATTATTACGAGTTCTGGTTTGATCATGAATTTTTAATACTTTATTAATATCTCCCTTGTTAATCCCTTTAAACCATTTATACACTTCAATCATATCCCCCCTAACTCTTCGCCTCTCTAGAGAATGTAGATTAAGTTTTTTTTAATCTGTCCTCATATGGTAGATTTCTGATATTGTGTATCATCTTGGTCATTCTTCGCTGCACTCTCTCCAAGGATTCAATTTCCATTCTATAATAGGGTGACCAGAATTGCACAGCGTAATCTAAATGGGGCCTAACTAATGCAAGATAGAGCTGCAAAATAACTTTTTCCGTCCTATTGCTAACGCTTCTTGAGATAAATCCTAAAATTCTGTTTGCTTTATTTCTGACTGCTGTGCATTGCTCTCTTGGCTTAAGACTACTACTCACAAGAACTCCCAAATCCCTTTCACACTGAGAACTCATGATTTCATGGTTATTTAGCTTATAACTAGCATTGTCTTTTATAGTACCCATTTTAACTACTTTACATTTTTCAACATTAAATTCCATTTGCCATTTGTCCGACCATTCAGATAATCTATTTAGATCTTCCTGTAAAGCATGAATGTCTTCTTTTCCATTTATAGTTCTACCTATTTTAGTGTCGTCTGCGAATTTACTTAGGTTACTACTGATATCCGAATCCAGATCATTTAGATATATGATGAATAATAGGGGACCCAGTACCGAGCCTTGTGGTACCCCGCTAGTAACCGAGCCCCACTCTGATTTCTCTCCATTTATGCAAACCCTCTGTTTTCTGTCTTTTAACCATTGTTTGATCCATCTGAGCACAGCTCCTCCTATACCATGAGCTTCCAGCTTTTTAACTAATCTTTTGTGAGGAACTCTATCAAAAGCTTTGCTAAAATCTAGATATATTGTATCATATTCTTTGCCACAATCTACTGCCTCGTAAACTTCTGAATAAAAAGACAGTAAGTTTGTAAGGCACGAAAAACCCTTAAGAAACCCGTGTTGTGAAAGTTTTATCAGTCTGTGTAATTCTAGATGTGCCCTTATTTTATTTGCAATTATGGATTCTAGAATCTTACCCACTGTTGACGTTAAACTTACCGGCCTATAATTATTCTTTTTAACACGTTCTCCTTTTTTAAATATTGGTACCACATCTGCCAATTTCCACTCCATGGGTACCGAGCCTAATATTATTGAATTATTAAATAATGCAGTTAGAGGACAACTAAGCTCTTCCTTGCATTCCTTTAATATTCTAGCATATATTCCATCAGGTCCCGGAGATTTATGAGCCTTTAATTTATCTATTTCTCTTATTACCTCCTCTCTCGTAATATTTATTGAACTAAGTATATTATCGGGACTGTCTCTGTAAATGGATTCTACTTCCGGAATATTTTCCAAGTTTTCATTTGTAAATACAGATAAGAAATAATCATTTAAACATGTACACATCACTTTATCGTCATCTGTGATATGGCCATTGGCTACTTCAATTGGTCCGACTTTTTCCTTAAATTTTGTTTGATAATGTTGATAAAACCCTTTAGGATTTTCTTTAGCTTCTCCTGCTATTCTAACTTCGTATTTTCTTTTCGACTCTCTAACTATCTTTTTAACTTCCCTGTTTAACTGTATATATTGTTGCCTCACATGCTCTTCACCTCTTTTTAGTTTCCTGTATATTCCTCTTTTAATACCTATAAGATTCTTTATTCTATTGTTCATCCATTTAGGGTCATTTTTTCTTGATCTGCAATGTTTCATGGGAATATAGTCTCTCTGACTATTCTTAAGAGTCATGACAAAATTGTTATATTCCTCATCCAAATTTATATTAACTGACGGGCTGCTGTTCTTTCCTGTGAGAGAATTTAATGTATTGATCTTATCTTGTGATAATCCTTGGCATGTGGTACTCAAATTTCGGGGTAATCCGCTACTTGCGACCTGACCTGCTGGATTAACTACCCACATCTGTACCCCAGAAATCCCTTCCCATACCTCATTAGATAATTTAGTTTTTAAGCCCTCAAAATCTCCTGCTCTAAAGTTTGGAACAATATTCTTATTTTCCTTTATAGTTTCCTTGAAAATTATGTTAAATCTAATGGAATCATGGTCACTGTTGCCCAATTTTTCACCAACTTCTAAATTTGTAACCATATTCTCTCTATTACTAAGAACTAAATCTAGTGTATTCACCCCCCGTGTTGCTTCATGTACATGCTGAGAAAGGAAATTGTCTTCTACTACTTCCAAAAACTCCTTAGAGCTACTATCACCTGTTATGGTTTCCCAGTTAATATGTCTAAAATTAAAATCGCCTACAATGCAAACTATTTGACCTGGTCACTTTAGAAATTTCATCGTATATAACTTGCGACTCTATATTATCTAGATCAGGTGGTCTGTAGACTACTCCTATAACTAGACTTTCTATATTATTTTTAATTTCAACCCATAAGGTTTCTGAATTTAGATTTGTCTTAATTCCAGACTTAATGCAGCTTCTGAGGCTATCTTTAATATACATAATTACCCCTCCCCCTCTTTTATCTGCACTACGATCAGCATTATAAAGTTTATATCCTGTAATTTTGTACTCAGCTTTAAGGTGTTTGCTTTCTAATTTAATCCAACATTATTTGTCCAAAGGGATATTTAGATAGATAAAATAAAATGTTGAAAGTTTTAGCTATGATAATGTTTGTTAATATTATTTCAGCTTGGTCATGAAGAAGGGAGTGTAAATTCACAAGAAATGACAATAAGAATGTCAAACAACCGTTTCCTGCATTTGAAAGAGACGAAGTTGATCCAGAAACCAAAGAGACAGGCGAGGAACAGCTCCTACATTCAAAACTCCCGGTGAAAGTTAGCCATTTGAAGGCCAGAAGACAGATATTGGGCAGTATTATTGGGTAGGAAAAGGAAAGAGAGTAAAAGAGATGTTAGTTAAGTACCTACCCGACTGTAAGTATGCAAAGGAGAAAAAATGTATGACTCCCTCTTGTCTCCTGAGGTAGTTCTGTTGAATAGTAACTCGAAAAAATTCAAATTTGAGATAACAGAAGAAAATATATATATATATATATATATATATATATATATATATATATATATATATATATATATATATATATATGTATATATATATATATATATATATATATATATATATATATATATATATATATATATATATATATATATATATATATATATATATATATATATATATATATAAATATATATATATATATATATACATATATATATATATATATATATATATATATATATATATATATATATATATATATATATATATATATATATATATATATATATATATATATATATATATATATATATATATATATATATATATATATATATATATATATATATATACATATACATATACATATACATATATATATATATATATATATATATATATATATATATATATATATATATATATATATATATATATATATTAATTTTTCATGTACAACTCCTTAAGAGATTATGAAACTTAATCAAAATGCATTCTTTAATGTTGCAAATGAAACATGCTTTCTTATTTTATTACTGCATACACAGAGACAAACTTTGTATATTTTTTTCATATACCCGTTTTTGTTATATAGCTTTTTTTTCTGTGTTGAAGAAATCTTTAATATATTTATCCCTTCGATATATTATAATTAAAGAGTTTTGAAAAACATTATCTAGAGATAATTATTGTTAATTACTATCATTGTCATGAAATTTATAATTACAATTGAGCTAATTAAGATAATTGAGATTCTCAGAGCTTATATGTTGAGTATGAAATTTAAATATAATAATATATAAGTCCTTTTAAGTCATTTATTAAGAAGAGATAATTGTAATTTTGTTGATAGTAGTAGAGATATTATCACATATGATCGTAGTATTTTGCTTTGATTTCATCAGGGGTATGTTGACTTATAGCGAGGGTGTGCTTCATCTTAACCCTCTGATTTATAGAAAGAGAAAAGATTGTCATAATAAACAAGGGTGTGTATGTTCATTTCAGTAAAGTCCTTTGCAATGTTAAACAGAAAAGGAATGGATTTGTGCTTCGATGTTTCTGCAGTTGTATACAAAGTTAAATGAGGAAGCTGATCAAGCCGCCAAACAAGCCACTCTCAGAGTAGAAATCCAAATATCTCTGTCTCCTGGGATGCAACAGATAAAAAATAAAGCCACCAAGTCACTCCTTGACGCCTTAAGGTCGCTACACACGATCAAGTAAACTTGACAAGTATGCTTGATCAAGTGACTTGTTCAAGCAAACTGGACCGTCTGTATGGTGAGACTTGATCAAGTATTAGACTTGACAAGTCGCTTGAGGCATGATTGAATTTGAATCATGTCGTCAAGTCAAGTCTTGACTTGTTCAAGTCAACTGGACCGTGTGTACCAAAGACTTGATCAACTCTCCAAGTTGACCGAAATTCGGTAACCTCTGTCACCTCAGCAATATAAGTGAATACACATTAGATGTATGGGGCAGTAGTGAAACAACATCTTTACAATCTCAAGCTGTGATAATGTTAATTATGTCTATTGGTAATAATGTCTATATGTTTTAATGCAACTTAATTATGAATTATTTGGTGTAGTGTGTTCGCGTGTGTGTACGAGTATCTGCGAGAGAGAGAGAGAGAGAGAGAGAGAGAGAGAGAGAGAGAGAGAGAGAGAGAGAGAGAGAGAGAGAGAGAGAGAGAGAGAGAGAATAGGTTCTCTTTTGTATGAGCTAAGCACTGATAAGCTGAGCTATGAAGAAATATATATATATATATATATAATATATATATATATATATATATATATATATATATATATATATATATATATATATATATATATAAATTATTTTTACCCCGACCGGGACTTGAACCTAGGATATATAAATACTGTGCCAAGACGCTACCAACTACACCACAGAAGGTCTAAAAGGGAAATAAACCTTACAGCTATATCTGCTATACTAGGAATGAACACATTCTATCTGAATGCCAATCTGTTCATATTACAGTTTCCCCCAACCTCGCTCGTGGCTTCGTTTTCGCATTTAATTCAAATCTCAGTCTCATTTTGGACCAACAATAATCAAATAAGAACATTACCATATGTGAAAACATGAATAATTTTTTTTAAGATAATATTGTAGTGGAGTAGAAGAAGCCATTTATGCATTTCATTTTCATCCAGTTTTATTTTTAAAGTTTCGTCTTAACATTGGGTCATTATCAAAATATCTATATGGAGAAATCAACATGGTTAACAAAACAATATAAAGTTTAGAAAGTAATACAAATAATACATAAACTGAACAACTGAGTTAAAATAAATAACAAATAGACTAGACCATACTAGACAGTGAGACAGAGTGACTGATAACCTCTCAGATTGCCCTGTAACTAGCTCTCAAAATAATTTGTGGCCAGACTCGCCAGGGGGAGACAATGTCGGAGCTAGTTTACTCTCAACAGTGCACATCACTGGCTAGAACTAGCCCAAAGGCGCTATCCTCTTCAGACCACTAACATGACCCTCTAGGCCCCAGGGTCTCCCTTTGAGTCATTTAAATCTTGTCATCACCAACTGTGTGATTATGTGACTATTTTCCTTCAGGGAAATCGTATTGCTACTGCTGAGCTAGGGAAAAGTTCTAATTTATTTTTCGTCGTCTGCACTAGACATTGTGATTTCAACTGAAGACTTGTCAAGCATACCTGACCGTGTGGAGGCGAAGGGAAATATCACAATACTTGATGAAATACTTGATCAAGCATACTTGTCAAGTTTACTTGATCGTGTGTAGCCCGCTTTAATAACTAAACACAACCTGTGCACAGACATTGGCTCCCCCTCCAACTGGTGGTACAAAGCCACCTATGATCTTCAGCGAGTCACCTTGCCTAAGAGCCTTCGACGAAGCACGGAGGTCAATGTGTACCGTCTGAGACTCGGGTAAAAGTGCACCTGGCGAATAGTGAATGATATCATCAGGGAATGCACCTTTTGCCAGGTAGGCTCACCACATCCACTGCTCCATTACATCCTCGAATGTGATTCCTTTTCAGAAATTCGACGGAAAACTGGTGCCCCCGCAACATCCAGCGAAGATCCAAATGCCCTTCATGTTGCTAGCTCCATTATCAGATTAGCAACAAACAACTACATGAACAGTCTACTAAATATCATCAGTCAATACCCTCCACCAAGATAACCATGTAATAACTCTATCTCCCCCCCAAAACAGGAATTCATTTAAATTGTTTGATGTAAACTAATAATCCTCAACTGAATACTTATGCTCTCCATTATCTTTATAGTATTGCACAACCTTACCTGCGGGCCAAAATAGGAAAGTCCGATCACCAACAATAACAAGATTTCACCCCACCTCCTCACCAAATAGGAAAGCCCATTCGTCCGCAAGAGCGAATACCACCTACATTAAAATAAAAATCTTACCCCACCTGTGGGCCACAAGGGAAGGTCCGCTCACCCTCAAGGGAGAACATCCAAGAAAAAAAAAAATGTTTTTTATTCTCTTTAGAAGATAGAAAATGATTACAGTTGCGCTCTGTTAATTTGTATAGTTGGACAGGAAGTCAAGTCATAGAGAAGTTCCTTACAAGCGAAATTATAAGTTTATTTTGAAGAAAATATAAAAATTCTCTCTCTCTCTCTCTCTCTCTCTCTCTCTCTCTCTCTCTCTCTCTCTCTCTCTCTCTCTCTCTCTCTCTCTCTCTCTCTCTCTCTCTCTCTCTCTCTCTCTCTCTCTATATATATAATATATATATATATATATATATATATATATATATATATATATATATATATATATATATTTATTTATATATATATGTATATATATTTATATATATATATATATATATATATACATATATATATATATATATATATATATATATATATATATATATATATATATATATATATATATATATATATATATATATATATATATATATATATATATATATATATATATATATATATATATATATATATATATATATATATATATATATATATATATATATATATATATATATATATAATATATATATATATATATATATATATATATATATATATATATATATATATATATATATATATATATATATATATATATATATATATATATATATATATATATATATATATATATATATATATATATATATATATAAATATATATATATATATATATATATATATATATATATATATATATATATATATATATATATATATATATATATATATATATATATATATATATATATATATATATATATATATATATATATATATATATATATATCCTTTTGCCCTTTACATACTGAAAACTTTTATTTCTCTGTTTTGACAGAGTATTTTGATAACTGATTCTTTTTTAGATTTCTTTGCAAATTTGCTAGATGATAAGTGTGTCCAAGATTTATTTCAGTTGATAAGTTTTTACATGCTGATATTTCATAAATACTCATAAGACATCAGTAGAACCGATAATTATATGAGTTTTTCTGCCACATATTGCAATTGTTTTAGAAAATGGATTAAGCTCCCAGTGACAAATTTGGCAAGCAGAAAGTTGATGCTTATGCTATATATATATATATATATATATATATATATATATATATATATATATATATATATATATATATATATATATATATATATATATATATATATATATATATATATATATAGATATATATATATATATATATATATATATATATATATATATATATATATATATATATATATATATATATATATATATATATATATATATATATATATATATATATATATATATATATATATATAGATAGATATATATTGAGACTGCAGTAATTCGAATAGCCTAAGGAGACAGTGTTAGAAAGAGCATCGTTTGTGAAGTATGAGTGTAAGACTGTTCTTACTTCGAAATGCCAGTCTCAATTGCATATGCACTGCTATTCCTGAGTAGTATTGTTATTGTTATGTTAACTGTTATTGTTGCTATCACTCCATTTCCTTTTGCATAATTGTTATTTTAGTAAATGCTATCAGCAGTAACCAAATGATTTATATATTTTATCTTGATTTCATGCTCGATGTTACTGTAGTCACTGCTAATAAGAATATTTCTTCAGTGGCTGTTCTCAGCATTTCAGGACTTTTCTTTTTGATATTTTTAGTATACTAATGTTATGTATCAGTTACTCAGCTAAGTCCTAAGTATCTTGGAATAATAAGCTAATGGTGTAGACACATACTTTCCATTACCACCCTATTTCCAGGCATCCCCGACCTGCAATTTCTAAATTTTATTTTCACAAATCAGTCCCTTTTACCCATGGGAGAGATTGCAAGTGTTTACAGTTGCAGGAGAGGCAAAGTATGGCCTCGGAATACCGATATATGGCCATTGTTTGTACCCAGAAGTCCTATGAAGTCTTTCTTGCAGTTGTATTAGTGACATTAGTCTCTAGTTTCCGTCCTTAGAATCTGCTTCAGTGTGAGCGTATTTTTCAGCTACTGAAGTGAGAGGCGCTGTAGACTTGCAGGAGCGTGCGAGATTGTTATATTCCATGGCCACCTCAAGAGTCATATGAAAGCGGGAGGAAGGGGCTCCAGTTAAGCTGGATGATGCATCGATGCCCTGCCTTTTATCATGCCAGTCTCCGGATAAGAAGAGGATTCGTGGTACGTGTATAAACCCGGGCATGCAACAAAGATGACAGGCGGAGGAGTGGAATTTTGAAGAATGCAATGGCAAGTCCTAGGCAATGATTACCCTTGGGGGGGGGGCTGGGGAAATGAAAATCACTGGAATAAAAATTAAGAATGATAAGTGGGAAAGAAAGAATCCCCATACATGTCATAACTTTAGTGAAAATAGAAAGAAAGGGTATGGAAAATCCCTTATTAGTTAAATTACAAAGTATGTTCCCCCACGTATTAGAACTGAAGAAAATGGGAAAGAAAATGTCCCCACCATCTTTGATCACGATGTGAAAAGACAAAATTTATATATTTTTTTATATTTGTTTCTAACTTTAAGATAATTTTAAGTGAGAAAAACTCAGAATCTCCCTTAGATGTAAGTTTATTAGAATAAGTGTCATTAATAAACTGAACAATTTGCAAAAATCATAATAAGTTGTTTTCTGCTTAAATATTATCATTGTTTTGAATCATGATTTAATCTTTGTGTTTATTGAGTTTGCAGAAGAATCCATTCCTTATTTAGTTCTTAGGTTGAGAGGTAGTATGCAGATCTTTGTGAGGAAAGATCATAGACGAATGTGTTTTATATTATGTTCATTGAATTCTCATGTCAGCTTGTCCGTGCATAGTAATTACATATTGTAATTTTGAATGTTTTAAATTTTCACACTATGACAAATGTTTTGTTTTAAAAGTACTTTTATACATCATGTCCAAATGTATTGTGTACTATTTGATTAATGAAATAGCTTAATTAGCTTTGTTCTTATGTAATTTTGCCAATGTTTACCAGCTATATATTGTGATAGTGAATGATTTTAGCTTTTCATACCATGACAAATGTTTTGTTTTAAAAATACTTGCATACATCATGTCCAAATGTATTGTGTAATGTTTGATTAATGAAATGGCTTAATTAGCTTTGTTCTTAAGTAATTTTGCCAATGATTATTAGCTATATATTGTAATTGTGGATGTTTTTAACTTTTCACACCATAACAAATGTTTTGTTTTAAAAGTACTTTCATACATCATGTCCAAATGTATTGTGTACTGTTTGATTAATGAAATAGCTTAATTAGCTTTGTTCTTAAGTAATTTTGCCAATTCTTACTAGCTATATGTTGCAATTGAGAATACTTAAGATTGATTTTGTGATTTTGATTACAATGCTTATTATAAAGAACAGAGTTTTCTTTGTCAGTTTTTTGCATAGTAATTTTGATATTACTGCAATCTGTTTAGATAATTGCATGAGATTGCAATAGTTTTATAATCAGTTTTTTAGATAGTTCTGCCCCGTTTTTGTAAAATAACGATAGTTAGAAAATTGTAAGGCTCTCATAGAAGTATTTATGATTCAGTCTGAAATATGAGATACAGTAATACCCCGCTGTATCGCGCTTCTTGGTTCGCGGTCTCACTCTATCGCGGTTTTTTTTGGATAAATTATTATTTTATTTTATGGGTATACGCAAAAATATTAAAATATTGACATTTTTTTTTTCAGTATTTTCATTTTTTTTATTGAAAAAAAATTTCATTATTTAATTGATAAAAAAAAAAATTATTTCCCAGCTTACGAATAATAAAACAGTAAAAAAATAGTAAAAAACATAAATTTAGATATACGTACGTACAGTATAACTCACAGTACAGGGTATTGCATCATGCAAAACAGTGTCCGATAGCTTACAATGTATTGGGGTCACAGCTACGTGAGGTAGCATATATATTTATATTTCCAGTAGTTTCATGATTTTATTGATAAAAAAAACGTATTTCTTAGCCTAAGAATAATAAAACAGCAAAAAATAGTAAACAGTATTGCACCACGTAAAATACGATACCGGTGTCAGTGTTTCGGAAAATGCAAAGGCTCTCACCTACGTGACCTAGTGAATATTAAAATTTTCATTATTTTATTGATAAAACAAGTATTTCCTAGCCTAAGAATAATAAAACAGCAAAAAATAATTTAAAAAAACATATAAAGTACTAAAAGTACTTTTACCATGTAAAATACGATACCGCTATCAACGTTTCGGAAAACGAAAAGGCTCTCACCCACGTGACCTAGTGAATATTAAAATTTTCATTATTTTATTGATAAAACAAGTATTTCCTAGCCTAAGAATAATAAAACAGTAAAAAATAATAAAAAACATAAAGTACTAACAGTATTTCACCATGTAAAATACGATACCGCTATCAACGTTTCGGAAACGAAAAGGCTCTCGCCTACGTGAGATAGTTCATGGAATGCTATTGGCTGAAAGGTCGGGAGACAACGAATCACAGAATTGTTTTTCAATATTTTCTGTATCATGGGGTCTGATTGGCTTTTTCATTGCAGTTTGCTTTTCCCTCCAATTTCCAATGTGCCGCCTCACTCGCTCAGTCTAACTCTCGTGTGCGCCGTTCTCGTTGTGCTTACTAATACGTTTTGCTTGTGATTTTTTTTACTCGCATATTAAAACCTTTGCAATGCCTCCCAAGCATCCTTCATCTTTTAAGGCTTCTTGTAGTGAGCCTAAGCGGCAAAGGAAAATGTTAACCATTGCAGATAAAGTGAAACTCTTAGATATGTTGAAAGAAGGAAAAAAGTTTGTGGATGTCGGCCGCTATTTTGGCCTCAATGAATCTACTGTGCGTTACATAAAAAAGGACTAGGCAAAGATCAGGAAAACAGCGAGCATTTCTTTTAATAAATCGGCGAAGAGGCTCGTATCACCCCGCAATAAGGCAGTAGTGCGCATGGAAGCTGCTTTGGCCTTGTGGATTGCTGATTGCAGAAAAAAAAACATCAGCTTAGACACCAATATCATACAAACAAAGGCAAAGAAGCTGTACGAGACATTCGCTGCAAATGAACCCGATGACGACAGTGGCAACCATGGAGAGGAGGGGAGAGAAGAAGATATCGATGACCCACAACCAGGACCCTCCAGCGATTCTCCATCGAGGATACAACCGTTCGTTGCTAGCAGGGGATGGTTCTTCAGATTTCAAAAACGCTATGGCCTAAAGAGCGTTTCAGTTTATGGCGAGGCTGCCTCTGCAGATACAGCTGCCGCAGAAAATTACATCAAGAATGACTTCAAGAAAATTATCGCCGAAGGGGAATATGTTCCTAAGCAAGTCTTCAACATGGATGAGACTGGGTTATTTTGGAAGAGAATGCCATCTCGCACTTTTCTCTTCAAGGAAGAAACTAAAGCCCAGGGATTTAAAGCGCACAAAGATCGCGTTACCCTCATCATGTGCAGGAATGCTGCGGGCTTCATGTTAAAGCCCGGGCTTATCTACTAGTCAAAGAACCCTAGGGCTTTGAAGAACAAGAATAAGAATCTGCTGCCAGTGTATTGGATGCATAACCCCAAGGCCTGGATCACGAAAAGCCTCACATTGGACTGGTTTTAAAAATGCTTTATCCCTCAGGTAAAACTTTATCTTATGGAAAAAGGCCTTGAATTTAAAGTCCTTCTTTTGATGGATAATGCTGGTGGCCACGCAACCAAGCTCCAATATGACGGTGTTCAAGTAGAGTTCCTGCCACCGAATACGACGTCACTGATTCAGCCTATGGATCAAGGCGTTATTCGTGCGTTCAAGGCCCTATACACACGAAATGCCCTGGCGAACCTAGTTGATTCCATGGATTCGGACAAAGACTTCTCATTGAAGACTTACTGGCGTAATTACACGATTGCCACATGCCTACAAAATATTCAGAAAGCAATCAAAGAGATGAAGTCGGCCACAATCAATGCCAGCTGGAAGAAATTGTGGCCCGAAATCATCCACGACTACGAGGGATTTGCTCCTGTCGAGGTGCAGAAGGCGGCAGTTGCGAAAGCTGTGAAGTTGGCTGCATTGCTAGGAGGAGAAGGCTTTAAAGATATGACTCCCGAAGATGTGAATGAACTGATTGACTGCCACTCGCAGCCTTTGAGTGATGAAGACTTGGATGATATGACGAAATCAGCGAGCGAAGAAGAGGAAGAACTTGAGGAATCACACGAACCAACTGAAGAACCTGGCCTTACACTCGAACGTTTGGCGGCCATGTGTGAACATTACAAAGCACTCCAACAACTCTCGCAGGAACATGACGAAAAGATGGTTCGTTCGGTGACCTTCTGTAATTTTCTCGACGATGCCATGACTCCTTACCATGCCATGTTCCAACAAATGAAGAAACAACAACAGCAACTCCCCATTACCATGTTCTTCCCCCTCAAAAAGCAGCCGTAAAGCTTTTATTGGCTGTGAAATAATTTCCTCCGGGGTCGAGAATGATGATCATCACCTCATTCACGGTAAGTTTACCTATCATGTACAAATGTATGTCACGTCATTATCACCTCATTCACCGTAATTTTATCTATCACTTTCATAAAAATTTACGTTGCTTGCTGTTATTTATAATGTAAAGGGTGTTTTTTTAACAGTGCAGGGAGGGTTTATACAGTACATAAACGAAAAAATAATTGTAAATGAGTATGTATGTCAGGTCATTATCACCTCATTCACCGTAATTTTATCTATCACTTTCATAAAAATTTACGTTGCTTGCTGTTATCTATAATTTTAAGGGTGTTTTTTTTAACAGTGCAGGGAGGGTTTATACAGTACAGAAACGAAAAAATAATTGTAAATGAGTATGTATGTCACGTCATTATCACCTCATTCACCGTAATTTTATCTATCACTTTCATAAAAATTTACGTTGCTTGCTGTTATCTATAATTTTAAGGGTGTTTTTTTTAACAGTGCAGGGAGGGTTTATACAGTACGTAAATGAAAAAATAATTGTAAATGATATGTATGTCACGTCATTATCACCTCATTCACCGTAATTTTATCTATCACTTTCATAAAAATTTACGTTGCTTGCTGTTATTTATAATGTAAAGGGGTCTTTTTTTAACAGTGCAGGGAGGGTTTATACAGTACATGAACGAAAAAATAATTGTAAATGAGTATGTATGTCACGTCATTATCACCTCATTCACCGTAATTTTATCTATCACTTTCATAAAAATTTACGTTGCTTGCTCTTATCTATAATTTTAAGGGTGTTTTTATTAACAGTGCAGGGAGGGTTTATACAGTACGTAAATGAAAAAATAATTGTAAATGATATGTATGTCACGTCATTATCACCTCATTCACCGTAATTTTATCTATCACTTTCATAAAAATTTACGTTGCTTGCTGTTATTTATAATGCAAAGGGTGTTTTTTTAACAGTGCAGGGAGGGTTTATACAGTACGTAAATGAAAAAATAATTGTAAATGAGTATGTATGTCACGTCATTATCACCTCATTCACCGTAATTTTATCTATCACTTTCATAAAAATTTACGTTGCCTGCTGTTATTTATAATGTAAAGGGTGTTTTTATAACAGTGCAGGGAGGGTTTATGCAGTACATAAATGAAAAAATAATTGTAAATGAGTATGTATGTCACGTCATTATCACCTCATTCACTGTAATTTTATCTATCACTTTCATAAAAATTTACTTTGCTTGCTGTTATTTATAATGTAAAGGGTGTTTTCTTAGCAGTGCAGGGAGGGTTTATACAGTGCAAACGTAAAAATATATTAAAATATCTATGTACACATAGGCGGATCCTACTTCGCGGATTTCCTGGTTCGCGGTGGGTCCCGGAACCGAACTACCGCGATAAGTGAGGCAACACTGTATTTCAGTTTGGTGGTGGGGAGTGTCATAAGGAAATTATAGATGCCTATAACCTCACAAGGCATTTCAGAGATGCCTATTAGTGCCGGGTGGCAGTGACGCGCTCGATACCCACCGATCGCAATGAGTAGCACTAGAGAGCCAGTCAGTCAGTGAGAGGTCAGATCTTGTCCGGGGCAGATGTCACGTCCACAGCTTAACAGTCTCCCCCTTGGGGGCGGGAATCCGGAATCGTTTGTGACAGGAACTGTAGGAATTGGAACTCTGAGGAATTAATTGTTAATCTAGAAATAAACCCATATAAAGATGCTCATCTGTTATCACCAACCACACTACCAAAACAAGAATAACACCACAATTATTAGTGTAAAATAGCGGGATGAAAATCCCACCACACTCCCTCCCATTGTCCGGCCCGTCTCCAGATCAAAAGAGGATTCGGGTGCGTCGTCACAACCTGGACCTACCTCGAAGGGTTAGATGGGGATAGCAGGAAATTAGATGAAGTTATATTGCAAGACCTGGCAATGATGAGTAACTGAGGGGCTGGGGATATGAAAATCCCCAAAATTTAAAAATTAAAAGTGGAAAAAAAATACCCATACATAAAATAACTTTAGTGAAAATGAAAAAAAAGGGAATTGAAAATCCCTATAATAGAAAATTTTAAAACTAACAAAAGAAAAGGGTATGGAAAACCCCTGAAAAAAAGAAAGTTAAGTAATTAAGAAAAAAAAAAATTTTCTCCCACATATTTGAACTGATAAAAATGGGAAAGAAAATGTCCCCACTGTCTTTGACAACAATGGGTTAAGACCAAATATTGTAATCTTTTTTAATCTTTTTTTTCTGGTTTGAAGATAATTTTAAACGTAGATTTACCCTAAAAAACTCAACGCCTTCCTTAGATTTAAGTTTATTAGAATGAGTGTCATTGATCAGTTGTGCATGTTGAATTTTTTTTCCCTCTCTATAACGTGCGTTAAATGTTACAATTTGCAAAAAATCATAATAAATTGTTTTTCTGTTTAAATATTATCATTGTTATAAGTCATGATTTAATCTTTGCAGATCATAGCCAACTGTATTTTATATTATGTTCATTGAGTTCTCCTATCAGTTTGTCCTTGAATGGTAATTACATATTGTAATTGTGAATATTTTTAACTCTTTTCACACCATTTTAACTTTTTTCACATCATGACAAATGTTTTGTTGTAGTAATAATTGCATATATCATATCCAAATGTATTGTGCACTATTGAGTACTGTAACAGCTTAAATTGCTTTGTTCTTAATAATTTTGTCAATGCTTACCTGCTATATATTGCAATAGTGAATGCTTAATTTTGATTTTTTACTTTAATTACAATGCTTATTATAAGAACATATTTTTCTTTTGTCAGTTTTTTACATAGTAATTTCGATATTCCTGTAATCTGTTTAGATAATTGTATGAGATTGTAATAGTTTCATAAGTTAGTTCCTTAGATAGTTCTGCCCCGTCTTTTTATAAAATCATGGTAGTTAGAAAATTATAAGGCTCCCATGAAAGTAGTTATGCTTAGTCTGAAATATTGGATATATTTTAGATTGATGGTGGGGGGTGTCGTATGGCATATCATAGATGCATATAGCCTCACACGGCATTTCATAGATGCCTATAGTTGCCATATGGCAGTGAGTGTACTCGAGACCTGCCGCCACCAGGACTAGCCCACAGAGCCCATGTTTTAGTTAGAAATCAGCCTTTGCCAGGGGCATAATTCACATCCGTAGTCAGCAATCTACCCCCTGAAGGGGCAGTAATATAGTGTGACAAGAACTACATAGGATTGGGAGCTCTGAGGAATTAAATAAGTGTATAATCTAATAAACAACTTTAAAAAAGATCCTTATCTCTCCACTACTGACCTCGCTACCTATAATAACTTACTGATAGTGCAATTAAAGCACTATCTGACAGCTTATTTACTAAAATGAAAATTTTTTTTCTTCTAATTTTTCGCGAGTGCGTTACTCGAGCATTTTGTATATTTTCACTGTTATTGTTTGGAGGCATTATTCCAATTTCACTTATTATAGAAATGTATAAAAAGCAAGTGGAATGTACTCACACTTTCTGTTTGGTGTGTGGGAATGGCAGGATCTTTACTATCATCAAAAGTTAAGGGTACGTCTTCAATTGTGAGGGCAGTTGCTGCGGCCAGAGGGGCTTCTTCCGAAAAACTTCACTCTCGTAAGTTCGTCTCCACCGCAAGGGAGGAGTACTCCAATATAGGAGGTAAGGGGTGGCTATAATGGAGCACCTGTGTTGCTGCAGCCTCGGAGGTAATGTTGATGCTGAGGGCTCCTAGAGGGGTTGGTGACAGTGCCAACACAGGATCTCTGTGGGCCTCTGGATCCTCACGATACAGCTTCAGCAGGTTGATGTGGTATTTCCAGTTATTGCCATCAACATTTAGCATGTAATTGTCGGGGGTCACAAGGTGGACCACAGTGTACAGTCCTTTCCAGCGTATCTGTTGAGAGTATCTGTAGGAAGAAAAAGCAGTGCTCGATCTCGGGTGTCAAGGCACAATTCTGGACACACTTGTCAAAGAGGAACTTGGCAGTTTGCTGGTGACCTGCTTCGTTTTCGTTTGTTGATTTTCTACCATGAGGGTGAGCGGACCTTCCCTTTTTGGCCCACAGGTGGGGTAAGATTTGTTGATTGAAGGTGGTATTCGCTCTTGAGGGCGAATGGGCTTTCCTATTTTGGCGCGGAGGTGAGGTGAAATTTGCTTATTGTTGGTGGTATTCGCTCTTGAGGGTGCTCAGACTTTCCTATTTTGGCCCGCAGGTGAGGTTGTGCAAAACTGTAAAGATTGTGGAAAACATAAGTGTTCAGTTGACAATTATTAGTTTACATCAAACAATTTAATGAATTCCTGTTTTAGTAGTGAAAGAGAGTTATTACATAGTTATCTTGGTGGGGGGTATTGACTGATGATATTCAGTAGACTGTTCATGTAGTTGTTTGTTGCAAGTCTGATTATGGAGCTAGCAACATGAAGGGCATTTGGATCTTTGCTGGATGTTGCGGGGGCACCAGTTTTCTGTCGAATTTCTGAAAAGGAATCAGCATTCCCTGATGATATCATCCACTATTCGACAGGTGCACTTGTACCCGAGTCTCAGGCGGTACACATTGAACGCCGTGCTTCATTGAAGGTTCTTAGGCAGGGTGATTCACTGAAGATCAGTGGTGGCTTTGTACCACCAGGTGGAGGGGGAGCTAATGTCAGTGCACAGGTTGTGTTTAGTTATTAAGACGTTAAGGAGTGACTTGGTGGCTTTGGTTTGTATCTGTTGAATCCCAGGAGGCAGAGATATTTAGATTTCTGCTCTAAGAGTGGCTTGCTTGGCAGCTTGATCGGCTTCTTCATTTCCCTTGATGCCGACGTGGCTGGGAATCCAGGCAAGAGTTATGGCTTTTCCAAGCCTGGTTGTCCTGTGGTAGTGACTGAGAATGGTGGTGATGATACATGGTCAGCTCCTTGCTGAGTGAAGACGTCGAAGGCATTGGCTATGGCAACAAGCTCAGTCTGGAGCGATGAGCAGGAGTTTGACAGTCTCCAGGATTGAACGTGGTTTCCGGTGGTGAAGGCGGTGGCTGAGGTTCCAGTTTCTTGATTTACTGAGCCGTCAGTGTAGAAGACTTGAGATTTCGGCTTGCTCCAGCTCTGAATTTTGTCCTTGCATATGTTTTTAAGGACAAGCGGGTTTACCAAGCTTTTGGGGTTGTCAGGGTGCTCGTTCTTTATGTCGAGTGGTTGGTCATTCCATGGGGGTGGGCATCAGTGTTCAGGAAGCGGAGTGTTCTGTATCTTGGCTAGGATGTCCTCCCTGACTGGCAGTGCCTGCAGGCCAGCGCAGACCTTGGCTGCCAAGGTTCTAGGATGGTGGTTGGGGTTGTGATTGAGGGCTAGCTGGAGATTTGTGCCAGCGAGGCATTTATGTTGGGCAGTGGTGGTTTTGGCCAGAAAGAGGGTCAGTCTTTGCTGAGCTCTGAGTTTTAGTGGCATGAGTCCCGATTCCATCTGGATGTTTTCTCTCTTGGTCCACATGGGAGCTCCAAGCATGGTACGCATGGCGTTGTTTTGAATGACTTCTATCTTGTCCCACTGTTGGTCTTTTAGTAGCCAGAGTGTGGGACAAGCATAGTCTATGAGGCTGCGTATGGCTTGTACATAGAAGGTCTTGAGGACATTAAAGGATGCAACGTCGTAGAGGCCCGACATCTGATGAAGGACCGCTTATCGCTGGCTGCATTTGTCGCACAAATGTTGAAATTCAGGTCCAAAGGTTAGTTTGCCGTCAATGATTACACCCAGGTATCAGTGCTTGGTAACCCAGTCCACAGGCTCGTTACCTATGGCCAGATTAGTGTTTGGTCTCCACTAGTGGATGGGAAGGGCCTTGGTTTTGCGGGCATTGATTTTAACTCCAAGGGAGATGGAGGCTTGGTGAATCTTGGTGAGGCAGCGCTGGGTCTTGTTGGAGGTTCTGTTGTCTATTGTGACGAGGGCAAAGTCATCCTCTTAATTGAGAGTTGGCTCCATGCGGTAGTGCGATGTCCATGAGTTTTTCCATGAGACAATTAAAGAGGAAGGGGCTAAGGATTCCACCTTGGGGGGTCCCATTTTCGTGGTTTTTGTGGGTGGAGTAGTGCCCTTCTACTATGACTCATGCATACGGTTTTGTAGACTCGGTTTGATCCATGAGACAAGGTTTCCTTTGATCTGCTTTGCAATGAGAGCCGAAAGTATCGCTGGCACTTTGGCTAGTTCAAAGGCCATCTCTAGGTCTAGGAAACTAATGCATCCACGGAAGCTGTTGATATATGATGGCATGGAGGCTATGCATTCTGAGGTGCCTACACCAGGCTGGTAGGCAAACATGTTTTCTAGGAAGGGTGGGCATTTCCAGCAGACTCTGTTAAGTACTATCTTTTCTGCCATTTTGCTCAGGCAGCTTAGGAGGGAGATGGGGCGAGGGTTGTCAGAGTCCTGTGGTGTTGGGATGTGCTGAATGTGTGCTCTGTTCCATGATGCCAGTCTGATTCTTCATGTGTATGTTAAATTGATCAGAGAGAGCACAGCAAGCTCCCCTTGGGGCCCCATATTTTGAATCATTGTGTATGTGATTCTATCAGCACCTGGGGCTCTGTTCTTAGAGCTTTAGCTTACTCTTTGTAGCTCAGTCAGAGAGAAGGGGGCATCTGTTTGGTCTTCAGTGTTGATGGCCTCTTCTATTTTTTCCCATCTTACCATGGTGAGGTCCTGAAGAGTTGTTCTGGTGGCGATGGGAAGCTGGTTGGAGCTTGCTCTCTGTGCGAATTTGACGGAGAGTTCTTTTGCTGCCCTGCTAGGATCCCAGTGGGGGATGGTTTTATGAGGTTTGCCTGATAGACACTCATACAAATGTGCTTCATTTCTAAGAGGTTGCAGAAAGCCTCAAAGTACCTACTTGTCAACTGACTTCCATTGTCAGAAGTGACCTGCTCATGGAAGCCGGCCCAGGAGCAGATTTCCAATAAGGCCTGAGTGACTGATTCGGTCATGATAGAAGAAAGTAGCACTGCGTCCAGGTACCTTGTTGCCAGGTTGAAATATACCAGGAGGAACTGTTTCCCTGTAGACGAAGCACAGTTAATAGAGTCAAATATGTCATTTAGTGACCTTGCGAAAGCTCATGTTTGCGTTGTTCTTGTGCCTGTGCCTGGTCGTAATTGTGTTGTGCTTGTGCCTGTGCCCTGTCATTCTCGAGTTGTGCCTGCACCTGATCATGCTCACGTTTCGTTTGCACTTGCTCCTGTGCTTTCCTTTCCAACTTGGCTACTCATTTAGCCATCTAGTTATGAGCCCACTTGAGGAGCGTCGGTCCTGGAGAATAGCTGTATTTTTCACCCATAGCAATCATCTTGTTCAGGTACTTCATCAAATGTTTTGATGGTTTCCTGTGACTGACTGGTTTCTATGGCTAATTCCAGAACAGTTAACAATGAAGTGCCTAAACAATTCAACCACAAAAAACAAAATTCTAGGACAGTAAAAAAAACTGAAAGAGCCACACAACACTAAGGAGAGAAAAAAATTCAACACCACAGTTCAAACTTAAACATAACGTTGATTCCAAAACCTCACTATGAAAGTGACTCAAAAGACAATCAAGTGCAATAGAAAACAGTGCACGAGACACTGGTAATACAGGAATGATTGTTGTGCCTGCCTAGCAGTTATGGTGCAAATGAAAGGAATGAGCAACAACAAATTTTATAGACAAGCACCAGGTGCAAAAGAATAAAAATAAGTAAAGTATAGCGGTCATGCCAGCGTATGAGTGGATATATGACAATAAGAACAAGCAAAATGTTGTATGTAAAATTCTGGAGTGTTGCCAAAAGGGCACAGATCCTATGCAAAATGCACCAAAGATAAGCTAGCAGCTTACAAGGCAGCCAATTTGCTCATGCGTCTACTAATAATGGGAAAATTAATTTATGAGTGACAACTCAGACACATGAAGGACTTAGCCTAGGCTCAATAAACGATGCCAAAATTTTCTTCCCAATCTATGAGCAGTCATTGCTTGAATATAAAAACTTAATTATAATCAATGTACTTAATATGCTTACTCCCAATACCTAAATGCTAAAGATATATAAACAATTCCTAACAAATAACTCCCTTTAATGGTTATATAAAACACTTAGAATTTAAGACTCAATCTTATCACACAAATAAAAGAAATCTCAAATAACACGTGCTCTTGTCATGCAAAATATCTTAATTCTGTTGCCACATAATCTCAAACAGATTTCCTGAAATTTTGTTTACTACATAGTAAGCAAGGAAAATATTAGTTACCGTAATTAATTTTGAAAATGAAAAAAAAAATTCTTATCAGCAACGTCTCTAGTGATAAAATTTTTGTTCCAAGCCTTAGATTCGTTCATTTCAATAATCCGAGCCAACAGTAATTGAGTTTCATGTGTAACGTTAAAAATCATGATAGAAAAAAGTATCAATATCAGTCTGTCTGTCTGGGTTAGTGCTTGGGTGTCAATTTATTGTGGGGAGGATGTGGTAAGTTTCTGTTTTACTAAGGACACTCAAAGTTCTGAAATCGTTTAAGAGGTCACAAACAAACCGGACATATATTGCTTGTTTGTGCCTCTGGGTACCGTTACTCGGTTAAATGATTCTCAGAATTCAACTTTGTTTTAATTTTGGAAATGCAATAACACATTAAAAAAGAATTAATTTTGAAAAACGGGTACATATTTAAAATTCAAAGCTATGGCATGTTGCCTTGAGTCCCGGAGGTGGTGAACACGATCTTAAGTCCCGGCACCACAGACTGATCTTTTTCTTTTTTTTAAGAGTGTGACACCGGGACAGGCAGAAACTGCCCTCATCAATAAAGGCCCGGGCACGAGAAAATACCAAGATGAAGGAAAAGAAAAAGGTTAAGGGCAAGGCAGAGATGAGGTAATGACACACAAAGGAAAACGACAGACAGAAAAAACAGTCAAAGTACAGAGGACCAAGAGATATGGAGGACTAGGCTCTGAGATGTCGATAGATCTGCTTTTTGAAGGATGAAAGGTCATAAGAATTAGGAGAGACAGAAGGAGGAAGAGAGTTCCAGAGTCTGGAGGTAGATGGGAAGAAGCAGTCGTTGCACCGACCAATCCGTGAGCTACAAATCTCCACACAGTACCTGTGAGACGAGGCTGCTTGGCGAGTGTTACGCGGCCTTGGCAGTGGAGGAGGGATGCAACTCGCCAAGTCATCAGAGCAGCGATGGAAGTAGTAGCGATAGAAAAGCGAAAGGGAAGATACCTTACGGCGGAGAGAGAGAGAATCCAGGTTAGAAGTAAGAGAAGGATCATTAATGAGTCTGACTGCCTTAGATTCAACCCTATCAAGAAGATATGTAAAGGAAGAAGCACCCCAGATGTGTGAGCAGTATTCTAAGCAGGGGCGGATAAGACCATAGTAAATTTTAAGTAACTGCAATGAGGAAAGTAATGACAAAAGTGAAACAAAACCCCAAATTTTTGGATGAAGCTTTAGAAATTTGGATTATGTGATTCCTCCAAGACAAGTTAGAGGCTATATGGATTCCTAATATATTGATAGAGTTAAGAGGGTAAATTTCGTTAGTTTCGAAGACCATAGGGTTATCAGGAGGAAAAGAAGATAAAGAGATAGCCAGAAACTGTGTCTTGGAGGCATTGAATTTAACTAAATTTTGAATGCCCCATTCAGATACTCTCTGCAAATCGGAGTTAAGGGTTGAAGAAAGAGTGATACGAGACTGATTACGAGTAACAGATGAAGGCTGTGAAGAAAAGGCAGAGGAAAAATGTAGGGTAGAATCATCGACAAAGGCATGAAGAAGAGAGGAAGATGGGGATTGTAAAAGATCATTGATGAAGAGATGGAAGAGAGTAGGTGAAAGAACAGAGCCCTGTGGAACACCACTGGTAACAGAGAAAGGACTAGATGTCGCACCATCAACAGCTACCGATATAGAACGGTCAATAAGAAAACTGGAAATCAGAGAACAGAAGGAAGGGGTAAAGCCATAGGCAGGGAGTTTGGCCAACAGAGACTTGTGCCAGACTCTGTCAAAAGCCTTAGAGATCTCAAGGGAGACGACAAAGGATTCCCCATAGTTCCTCAGAGAAGATTGTGACAGAGTGTTTCGCTCAAAGAGGCTGTTAGATGCCTTATTAAGTAAATTAGTAACATAACTGTTATTTTCTAACTAAAAAAATAATTCCCTTTAACATGACTGTTATTTTCTAACTAAAAAAATAATTCCCACTTCTTGACTTTCGCAGATTATGATTATTTGCAATTTGTATTTTAGCTTATAGCTAACTTTAAATATACCTTATTCACTCTTCTTGTACGTGTAGAAGTATAGCCCCGATATAGAGGCTGCTCCTACTTTTCTGTCTGCTACGAGCCAAGAAAATTATGAGAGAGAGAAAAGAACCAGTAACCTAACTTTTCATTATTATTCTCGTTTTATTTTATTTGCTTCCACTTGTTGCACCTAAAAATACTGTCTCTCCCTTGCATCTCTGCTATAATTGCCTGCCAGGGACCACCACTAAAATAGTCCTTAAAATGATATCAGAGCCAATTACTGCTCTAGAAATGTATCCTACAGATGAACTCACCAGGAGGAACAAGGAGACGCTCTTTTGGCGCCGAGACTGCCCAGAGGCAACATCTCGCCTGGGTAGTCTAAGTTTATTTCAAATCTTAATTACGTGGCATCTTCACAGGAATTCATCTAGCACAACAAGGTGAGGGATAGTGTATGGTAAAGCTCGTGGGTCAAGCAAATTGGTTTATTTTCGAGAATTAGTTACATTCGTTACTGGATAAATCTTATGGATTTTCATTCCCAGATTCCATTCCCATACACACGAAATTTTGTAGATTACCAAACTGGAATCTCACATGACAAAGTTAATTCCTTAACCTGTAAATTACAGCTGATATATATTGCTGAGAAGTTTCTTTTCACTGAATGTGATAAACGAAAATCTCATCCTCTGAAGACTGGTTATGAGCCCGTAAAAATCTATCTCTTTTCCTAATAAATTCTAATTTCATTTCACCCCTTTCTATCATCGTAAATAAAGTGTTCTACGTCAAAAACTCGTCAATAAAGCTATTTGCTAAAAAAAAAATTGCAAATATTTAAAAGGTAATTTTTCCCAGTTGCAAATATTTCTTGTTAACCACAATTTAATGAATGCATACCGTATTTATCTTGCTAATTCTTCATATGTTGGGGATAAAGTGTTTTGAGTTATAAGTTACAAATACCTCAAAAGGTGGTTTTGCACCCTTTTTTTTCATTGCAAAGTTCCTGATAACTAAAAGTGAATGAATACTGTATTTATCTCGTAGATTCTTCCTTTATCCTAAATAGAGTGTTACCATATTAATTGTTAATCAGTAATAAGCATTGCAACTTTTGTGGTTGCCCACAATTTAAGGAATACATACAGTACTGTATTTGTCTTGCTTATTCTTCATTTATTGTGAATATATTGTTTTCTTAAAACCAGTAAAGAATTAATGGTTTTGTATGCTATTATGGTAGCATAAATATTTCTGGTTAGCTGTGAATAACCAATATATATTCATCCAGTAGAATGACATTGGAAACTCATTATATGTGTGCTCATGCTTTCAGTTTCCCATTATAAACAGTGTGTCATTTCTGTTTCTGAAATTGCAGTGTCCTGTATTCTACTCTGCCTGTGTGACAGAGGTAATCATCGAGTTGAGGCCAAAGTCTTGGCATACGTCCGTGGTGCCGGGAAACGAAATCATACTCACCTCCTCCGGGATTCGAGGCAGCATTTCATAAAATTTAATTTGAGAAATTTAATTCAATTCTTTTAATGTCATTGCATTTCCAAAATTAAAAGAAAGTTGAATTCTGAGTTTCATTTAACCGACTAATGGTAATAGAGATGGGGTGTTCAAGTACAAATATCTGTCCTGTCTGTTTGTGAGCTCTTAACCGAGCTCGGTACTTTGAGTCCCCTTAGTAAAACAGAATCTTAACAACACTCTAGCATCCTAAACCCCCACAAGATTTGGCGCCCGAACAGGGACCCGAACAGACAGACTGATTTTATAAATTTATTTTTATTTTGCTTTTTAAGATTGCACATGAAACCCGATTACCATTGGCTCGATTATTGAAATGAATGAATCTTAGGCTGCACATGAAAATTTTCGCGCTAGAGACGTTGCGGATAAGAAATTTTCTTAATTTTCAATATTAATTATGGTAACTAATATTTTCTTGTTTCCCATGTGGTAAACAATATTTCAGGAAATCTACATGAGATTATGTGGTAACAGACTTTAGAAATTTTGCATGACGAGAAGACGTGTTATATAAAATTTCATTTATTTGCGTGAAAAGATTGAGTTTTAAAGCATTCGTGTTTTATATATCCGTTAAAGGGTGATACTTGTTAGGAATTGTTAATATTTCCTTGGGATTTAGGAATTGGGAGAAAGCATATTAAGTATTTTTGCTTATAATTGTGTTTTATATTCAAGCATTGACTGCTCATATATTGGAAGAAAAACTTTGGTGTCATTTATCGAGCCTAGGCTAAGCCTTTCACATGAAAATAAATTTTCTCATTACTAGTAGAAATGTGTAATCTGGCTGCCTAGTAAGCTGTTAGCTTATCGTTGGTGTATTTTGCATAGGATCTGTGCCCTTTTGGTAACACTCCAGAATTTTACTTACGACATTTTATTTGTGGGTACTGCCATATACGCGCTCATACGCAGGCACGACCGCGATACTGTACTTGTTCGTATTACTTACGACATTTTATTTGTGGGTACTGCCATATACGCGCTCATACGCAGGCACGACCGCGATACTGTACTTGTTCGTATTACTTACGACATTTTATTTGTGGGTACTGCCATATACGCGCTCATACGCAGGCACGACCA
>JAXCGZ010012178.1:0-5000 GCA_037179515.1 Halocaridina rubra
CAATAGATTTTACCTCCCGACAGGACCAATAATGCAAGCACACTATTAAGAGTGACTCCAGCACTGATTAGGAGCACCACCAATACCAAGAGAACCAGCATCAGCACCTTATAAACCCCTAGGAAGAACATTATTACCAACAGCACTTTGAATACCACCAGAAGGACCATGTTTTACCAACAGCACCTAAACAGCATCAGAAGGACCGGAAGCATTACCAGTGGCACTTTTATCATCAACTACTTCAGGAGGACCAGCATCACCAACAGCACCAGTAGATACAGCACAACCACAAACACTCTGAACAAAACCAGAATGATCAGCATCTCCAACAACACTTTGAACAGCACCAGTAGCGTCCATATCACCAGCATTTTGTATTTCTTATCACCAGCAGCAGCAGCAGCGGCTCCTATCACCAGCAGATGTACCGTCAGAAGCTTTAACAGCATCAATAGTATTTCAGCAGCAGCTGAAATGTCACCATCGTCAGCTTCAGCCATGACAGTACCCACCAACAATATCACCATCTACAACATTGGCAGAACTCTAGCACCAACACCAGCAAGATCACCACCATCAGCTTCTTATACAGCAATAGCAAGAACTATATCTTCATCGCCATCAAAGCACCACCACAATCAGTTTAGTACTAACACCAACAATATCACCATCAACGGCACCAATAATATTGGCAGCACCACGAATAGTACCAGCAGCAACAATATCAGCATTATTAGCACCAACAGCAACAATATCGCCACCATCAACTCCATTAACACTACAACGAACAATATCACCAGCAACGGCATGAAAAATATCGGCAGTGCCACAATTAGTACTAGCAGCAACAATATCACCCACATTAGCACCAGCAACAACAATATCACCACCATCAACTCCAGCACCACTAGCACCAACAATATCACCATTAGCGGCATCAACAATATTGGCAACACCACGAATAGTACCAGCAGCAACAGTATCACCATCATTAGCACCAGCAGCAACACTATCACCACCATCAACTCCAGCAACACTAGCACCAACAATATTACCACCATTATCAACTCTAGCACCAAACTTCGTCCATGGATCTCTTTTAATCAGGATACATTACGTGGGTGTTTAACGCACATTATATAGCTATTTGTGGCAATGGATGAGTTTCTTTGTTAGACCTGTGAGCTTAATTAATTTTTCTATATCCGTACCTTCGTGCGTGCATGCATGCGTGCGTTTGTGAATATATTTTGATATATATTTCGTGTTATTTTATTGACAGTTTGGCTGCATTGTTTTTAGACTGTTTTTACGAGAATAATTAATAATGATTTGTCTAGTCTTTTATTTGTTTAACAGTTTGTTTCTCTCTCTCTCTCTCTCTCTCTCTCTCTCTCTCTCTCTCTCTCTCTCTCTCTCTCTCTCTCTCTCTCTCTCTCTCTCTCTCTCTCTCTCTCTCTCTCTCTCTCTTGCTCTCTCTCTCTCTCTCTCTCTCTCTCTCTCTCTCTCTCTCTCTCTCTCTCTCTCTCTCTCTCTCTCTCTCTCTCATGATCCTTGCCTATTTTATGCTTATTAATAGTTTTCCTTATATGTATTTGTATTCGTAAATATTGTTTTTTTTATTATTCTTTGTTTCCTTAAAGCTGTTTTTAATTTTCCTCCATATATCTGTGTGTTTCTCTCTCGATGTTTAATGAATTTTTATTTTGTTTGTTTTTGCGTGTGTGGAAATATGTATTTATGATTTCGCGTGTTTAAAAGTGAATTTTATTAATCCAGGTACTGGGGTAGCAGTCCATCTCAAGTAAGTGCAGTCCATGCCTGATAAATGTAAAAGGATCACAATGGACATCCATCCGTAAAAATCGAGCTAAAACAACCACAAATATTGAAGCTAGTGAAAAATAGTGATCCCTTATGAACTTGGGAAAAAGTTGCTGACGAAAAGAAATGGTGTTGCCTATGGGCACATATAGATATGTAGGGTCAGGTCAGTGAAGCCGCATTGCATCTCTTCTCCAGTGCCTCTTGAGGTTAAGGGGAGAGTAATAGCACTTTTTATATGGTATTTAGATCCAATCACCCAGCAAGCTAGAATGAGTAAGCATGTGTGTGAGATATCTGTCAAGGATATTTGCTTTGGCTCGGTCACCCCCTTATAAGGGAAATTATGGCTGCTGTATGAATGTATATTAAGGGGGGTTTACACGGTCAAACGGTTCGTCGAACGCGGTTCGACAGACAAGTGTTTGAAGTGATGTTCGAACGTGTGAACGGGGTATTTGGTAGTCGAACACCACATCACTTCAAACACTTGTCTGTCGAACCGCGTTCGACGAACTGTTTGACCGTGTAAACCCCCCTTTATACTGGACCAATACTTTGTAATTTCGTGTTCAGAAAACTAACTGTCTATCTATCTTTCTGTCTGTCTATCTGTCTGCAGGAAAAACTAGTAATTAAAAAAAAAACTTGCAAGATTTTTGATGACAAATCTATTATAAAGTTCCTTGTCTGGAGAATCGCTCCCTCAGTTTGATCATCGGATGTAGATTCTCATCTTAAGATATTGGCTGAAATTTTTCTTGTATTTAGATTTCTTATTCTTAGATAAAGTACCGACTTGTGGCTCACACGTGCTGCTAGCTCGCTTGGCTTACTGCAGAAACTTATGAAAATGTTAATTACCTTTTGCATCGGGTAATTCCTGGCTTCTTCCGTCGCATTGCCAGGAATGCAGCTGGTGCCAGTAATTGTGCAGTTCCTTTCGTTCGATTTAGTGCCAGTAATTGTGCAGTTCCTTTCGTTAGATTTAGTGCCAGTAATTGTGCAGTTCCTTTCGTTAGATTTAGTGCCAGTAATTGTGTAGTTCCTTTCGTTCGATTTAGTGCCAGTAATTGTGCAGTTCCTTTCGTTAGATTTAGTGCCAGTAATTGTGCAGTTCCTTTCGTTAGATTTAGTGCCAGTAATTGTGCAGTTCCTTTCGTTAGATTTAGTGCCAGTCAGTATTGAAAGAGATCTATTCCAACTACACTAGGAATTGGAATGAATTGCCTAGCCATGGTGTGGACATAATGGCGCTTCAGAAGTTTAATCTAGGCAAAAACAAACATTTATGTAGACTTCCATGATGAATTTGTAAAATTTTTGTTGGAATAATGCCAGTACTGCAATACTGAGTTCTACCAATATATAAAATTTTATCCTTTTTCTATCTTTTGATATATTCCAGCTAGGCCTGTTGCCTGGCTTGATGACAATAATAATAATAATAATAATAATAATAATAATAATAATAATAATAATAATAATTATATATATATATATATATATATATATATATATATATATATATATATATATATATATATATATATATTATATATATATATATATATATATATATATATATTATATATATATATATATATATATATATATATATATATATATATATATATATATATATATATATATATATATATATATATATATATGATGCAATCAAGGGTACCATTTGACGTACGCCTCCCTGTGCTTAATTTGTTGGTGCCAAATATAGAGGAGACTGGCGACAGATAACTGAAGACAGTTTCTCATTGTTTCAAGAGTGCCGACTCTTTTGTAACAATTGAGTCTAATAACTGGCTTGTTCAATATAGCAAATTTTATTATTATTATTATTATTATTATTATTATTATTATTATTTTTATTATTATGATTATTATTATTATAATAATAATAAAAATAATAATAATAATAATAATAATAATAATAATTATTATTATTATTATTATTATTATTATTATTATTATTATTATTATTATTATTATTATTAATACTATATTGTTATTATTATCATTATTATTATTATTATTATTATTATTATTATTATTATGATTATTATTATTATTATTATCATTATTATTTTTATTATTATTTTCATCATTGTTATTATGCATAATGAAGTGAACAAATAGACATACACATAAATAAATAACTAATTAATATAATTTAAAAAATTCTTTACAAATAAAAAATTCAACCTTAGCTAATCAGAAGTTACCTACCAAGCTTTTTGGCACCAGCCACCATGTATGGGAATGCCAGAAGGCTTCTGACGTGTTTAATGGTCTTGCGTCAAAGAGATATTAAGGGAGGGTTGTACTTGGCACCTGAACTTGTTTATCCATGTGGTTACCTCATGATTCAATGAGACTTTTAGACTCCTTGCACGTGCAGACACGATGACTTGTCAGTGAAAAGGGCTAGACCGCAGGAGCCTAGTGGTTCTGATTCAGGGTTTGTGAGTGGCTATAGATGTTGCTTTAGACAGATGTTTGTGCATTTGCCTTCGGGATTGCTTTTAACAGAGGTCAACTTCTTGAACATTTAAGTTTGATTTTTTTTTTATGTAGGAATATAATAGAAATCCCTCGAGTAATTGCAGTTGTGGCTGTCAATTAAGTCCAGTTAACGAGAATTTGGGTCCATATTCAGCAATTGCCATTGGGGTGATTACAAAGCATTTTGCATTTGCAGACAGTTTTTATTTAATTATGTTTAATTATTGAACATTAAGCTTCAATAATTATTACACCATGCATATATACATACATACATACATACATACATACATTTTTATTTTTTTATTATTGTGACCCCAGGATGGGCCAAAAAATAATAAAATAAAACAGTCCTTATCGGGCCTTGGCACAAAGAATACATCAAGTAAAGAGAAACAGAGATGGAGAGTGTAATGCCTTGTCAGATGTGTAGGGATAATAAAAGATGTGTAATGAATATCCAAGAATATTCAGTGTAGCTGTAGGCATAGAAAAAGAACCGTAACTGAAGGAAGACTTAACATCGAACTGTCCTGGACAGACCTATTTAAGTTCAAAAACCTTCAGCTGTAGTATCGCAACGGTCGGCTGGTGCCATGAGCCAACTAACTACTTACTTACATACATACATACATACATACATACATACA
>JAXCGZ010012178.1:7500-15000 GCA_037179515.1 Halocaridina rubra
AGTTATATCATACAGATTTTCTTGACCACATGTAGATGAACTGGGCCACTTATGGAACAGAATCTTCAGATTATATTATATATAATAATATTTGATAACTTAGCCATTGCGTATGGTGTGACTCCACCACGTCCTGCCAAAACGAGAGAACGTATATCTTGGCAACTCAGCTGCCATAATGAGTAATGCACCACTTGATGTATGGGCCTTTTAGTGGCGCACTGTCCTCACGAACTCCTGATCGATATAATGTTTAAAAATACCCTTTTTGCAGCACTCATAAAAATGAGTCTTTTATATCAGTATAAAGCTGATAATACATGGTTGCCATAGTCGTCGTCTACTACTACTACTACTACTACTACTACTACTACTACTACTACTACTACTACTACTAATAATAATAATAATAATAATAATAATAATAATAATGATAATAATAATAATGAAGGGAGAGATAAGATATGAAAATGATGATTAAGTAAATCATTCAGTGACTCGGTCTCATGCCATGGACTTTACCAGTCATTTAATCCTGACGCCATTCAATCAGGACCACAACAACAACAGTATTGGTGTCAATAAATCAAGAGGATTAGCGTCAGACCCTCAATTCTTGCGTTTATAATCCAACTGCATGATATTCGCGTTCTCTCTCTCTCTCTCTCTCTCTCTCTCTCTCTCTCTCTCTCTCTCTCTCTCTCTCTCTCTCTCTCTCTCCTCGAGAGAGAGAGAGAGAGAGAGAGAGAGAGAGAGAGAGAGAGAGAGAGAGAGAGAGAGAGAGATCCGCATTTACATTAATTTCGAAGGGTATACGTCATACATCGTCTTTGTGTCCTGTTCTTAAGAGTTTATGGTCCTTTTGAGATAAAAAAAAAAGGCTTTCCTCAATAATGCTCTCTCTCTCTCTCTCTCTCTCTCTCTCTCTCTCTCTCTCTCTCTCTCTCTCTCTCTCTCTCTCTCTCTCTCTCTCTCTCTCTCTCTCTATATATATATATATATATATATATATATATATATATATATATATATATATATATATATATATATATATATATATATATATATATATATATATATATATAGAGAGAGAGAGAGAGAGAGAGAGAGAGAGAGATACATTTTGAAATAAAGGCAGAGTAATCGGCATACTAACCCAGAGAGTCACAGAGTACATCGCCCGGTGTCCTTATGAAGAAAGTTCCAATACCTGTATCCGTTATTCCAAAAATTTCTCCCTAATTCCAATAAAAAAAACAAAATAAAATAAAAAATAAAGTATATTAAAATACAATGCAATAGAATAATATTCAAAATATAAAATCATATAAATCGAAATAAAATAGTATAATATCTCGCTTACCTTGAGCTCTGTCTTCCCCAAGACCTCCACCAGGAGAACACCCCCCTGCAAAGGCAACACAACAATTATCAAGGTGTGTGGGTGGGGGGGGCCTCTTCTTGTCTTGAATCCAACAGCAAAAAAAAGTCACAACACGAGAAAAAAGTAACCTAACCCAACCTTTCTCTCACAGGTGCAGAAGAAAATGAATAAAATTTCTTTTATTTTCAGTTATTTCGTATAAAGGAGGCCTTATTTTTGAACATCTCCATCAACATAGTCCTGAACTAACTCTTTCTATTAATGATAACAGGGAAGAAACTTTAATAAAAAGCCTTAAAACAGCATTTTTTTTTTATTGTGACACCAGGACGGGCCAAAACAAAAATATAAAACAAAACAGCCCTCATCGGGCCTGGGCACGAAGAATACATAAAGTAAAGAGAAACAGAAATGGAGAGTGTAATGACTTGTCAGATGTGAAGGGATGATAAAAGATGTGTGATGAATATCCAAGAATATTCAGTGTAGCTGTAGGCATAGAAAAAGAACCGTAACTGAAGGAAGACTTAACATCGAACTGTCCTGGACAGACCTATTTAAGTTCAAAACACCTTCATCTGTAGTATCGCAAAGGGCGGTTGATGCCATGAGCCAACCTACTACATGTCACTCATGTATGCTCGAGTTCCAGAGTTGCTGAGGACAATGGAAAAATTTAGTTACCGTGACAATAATAGCTTTTAAATTAGAAAAGTATTAATAGTAGTAGTCGTAGTGGCAACAAAAGTAGTAGTAGTAGTAGTAGTAGTAGTATAAGTAGTAGTAGTAGCAGAAGGTGTAGCATTAGGAAAGGATTGTGACTAGCTTAAGAGATTGCAGACAATCTATTTGAGCCAGGAAGAGGCGGTTCCTTAAAAAAACTATTATTATTATTATTATTATTATTATTATCATTATTATTATCATTATTATTACTATTATAATTATTATTATTATTATTATTATTATTATTATTATAATTATTATTTTTAATATTATATAATTATTATTATTATTATAATTGTTATTTATTATTATTATTATTATTATTATTATTATTATTATTATTATTATTATTATTATTAATATTATTATTATTATTATTATTTTTATTATTATTATCATTATTAATATTTATTATTATTATTATTCATTATTATTATTTTTATTATTATTATTATTATTATTATTATTATTATTATTATTATTATTATTATTATTATTATTATTATTATTGTTATCATTATTATTATTATTATTTTTATTATTATTGCCATTATTATCATTGCCAATATCATGCTTAATAAACCTTGCCTCTCTATATAGACCTCTAGACACGCTCTAAAAATTTAGAAGAGATAGAGATAGATAGATAGATGGATAGACAGAGAGAGAGAGAGAGAGTTACTCCCTTAGCAACTATTAAGATACAGACACGCATTTTCCTATGAGAAAGGTCACGTGACCCAAGTTCACGAGTTCGCTTCCAGTCCGCAGAGATATTAGATTTTGTGTGTTATCTAATCCAGCCCACTCCAGAGAGATGACTGGAGAGAGAGAGAGAGAGAGAGAGAGAGAGAGAGAGAGAGAGAGAGAGAGAGAGAGAGAGAGAGAGAGAGAGAGATTAGAATTAATCATATTTCCACGGATATGTTTTTTTGTGGCTCATGGCCCCAAGCTATTGCACACCAAGCACCTTATCGACGACTGAAACTGCTGGCACTCATAGTGGCTAATAGATAACATATTGACTCTTGGCTTTGGTTGATCCGGCACGGTTTGCCGATACTCATCAAATCTAGTCTAGGAAATGTTAGTGGTCTACATGTTTTATATTTTATATCCGAAGTTCCTAAATTTGTATATTATAATTCTGATGAATATTCGACGTAACACAAAGTACATATACATTTTTTTTCTTCTGTTTTTGCGTTTTTAGCACACACACACACACACACACACACACACAATTCTGTGTGAAGGTAAATTAGTTTTTCTCTTTTCTTTTCTTTTTTTTTTCCTCTTTCTCGTCTTCTTTCTATATTCTGTGAGAGGGAGAACATAAAAATGAAGCCATCTCTGTCCCAAACCTCTCCCACCCATGGGTCGGGAGAAGGGGTAGTCATCAGAGGACTTAAACAGAGAATCAAGAAGTTAGAGGAAATGGTTACAAGCCTTGATGATAAAATTCGGAATATGGATGGAGAAATGAAAGAGAATGAAACACTCAGAGAACAAATAAGATCTTTGGAGGAAGCAAATAAAGCACAAGGGCAGGAGAGAAAGGAACTAGAAAAAAGAATAAAGAAGCTGGAAGGGGAAAAGAGTCAACTAGAATCTAGAATTTCTAATCAAGAAGATAAAAACAAACAGCTAAATGACAACCTAAAGGAATTAGATGTTAGTTCACTGCTATCTTCTGAGAGAGACGAGATTGCTGCTTGGAATGTTCAGATTAAAGAAAACATTGAACAGTTCAGAAAAGAGTTCCAGGAGCTGAATATGGAAAATGATGCCATGAAAACGTCCTTTGCTGATGCACTAAAGGGGAATGTGGCAGTAAAAGAGGCTGTAAAGGTGGTGGCACTGGAAAACATACAAACAGTTGACTATAAAGAGACAGTAATCGAAAAAATGAAAGACGTTGTGATGGAAAGGGCAAACCCACTCATCAGACAGGCACTTGATAAGGAGAAGACAGTGGTAATCTCAGGCATAAGTGAATCCCAGGAGCCAACATGGCAGGGGAGACTTGAAGAAAATAAAGCTAACGTTGTAGACCTGATAAGAAAGCTTGGAGTAGTATGTGGTCCTGAGAATATTGTAAACATACACCAACTAGGTAAATATTCGAGGGAAGGAAAGCCGAGACCAACAAAAGTAACCTTTGAGAGAGGGGAGACATGTAGGGAAATATTGTTGAGAAAAAAAAGTCTAAAAGACCTTCAAGAATGCAAAGAAGTGTTCATTAGACGATACAGAACACAGGAAGAGATGGGAAAGATAAAAAACTTGTTGCAAGAGGCAAGAAGGTTAAATGATGAAAGAAATGAAGAAGAGAAGAAAAATTTTCGTTACGGAATACTTCCAGACAAAGGGGAGATAAAGAAGATAATGACAGAAGATCAGGGGATGGGGCCTCATTAAGATTGTTATACACAAATGCTGATGGATTAGCTGGTAAGGCAGTAGAATTAAAAGATAGGATTCACAACAGTAAGGCAGATATAGTAGCAATTACAGAGACTAAGTTGAGTGAGGACATAAACAGTGTCACAGTTTTTCCTAAGGGCTTCAGAATACTAAGGGTCGAAAGATCTGAGAGGACTGGTGGAGGGATAGCACTGCTCATAAGTGAGAGGATTCAAGTTGAAGAGATAAACTTGGCTATAGAAAGTGAGTTCAGGGAATTTCTTGTTGCTCGCATAAATACTGGGTCAGAGAGCATTATAATAACTGTTGTATACAACCCACCAAGGAACCAAAATAGGCTTGAAATTTATGAGGAAAGTCATATAGGTACGATTGAAGTCATAAACTCAGTTGTTAACATGGCGCGGGAGAAAAAATGTAGGATTTTGATTATGGGAGACTTTAATCATAAAGAGATAGATTGGATAAATCTTGACCCACACAGTGGTGAGGACTCCTTTGGGGCAAGATTCCTAGATTGCGTACAAGGGAATTTCCTACACCAACATGTAATGGAACCAACAAGAGCCAGGGGTGGGGATGAGCCATCACTACTTGATCTGGTGTTCACAGATAATGTGTTGGATATTGAAAATATTGAGTATGAACCACCAATTGGAAAGAGTGACCACTGTGTGTTGTTGATGGAGTATATCATTGAAGACATTCTTCCTGAGAGTAGAGGCACTGAGGACATGAGGAGGAACTATCAGAAAGGAGATTACATCAAAATGAATGAGCTTTTTGCAGTTATTGACTGGAGAACCTTATTTTACAACAAATCTGTACAAGAAATGTATGACATCTTTTGTGAGAAATATGGGAAGATTGTAGATTGCTGCATACCTGTCACCAAAGTAGGTGTAATTCATGCCAGAGAGAAATGGTTCGATAATGGGTGTAAAAGAGCTAAGGAGTGGAGAGACAAATGCTGGAAAAGGTATAGGAGGAGAAAAAACATAAATGCCTGGCAAACCTACAAAAGAGCAAGAAATGACTACCTAAGTAAAAGGAGAGAGGCAGAGAAAGATTATGAGAGGGACATCACCAGGAAGGCGAAAGAAAATCCCAAGCTTTTCCACAGCTTTATCAGAGGAAAACTGAAGGTAAAAGAACAGGTTTTAAGGCTAAAGAGAGCGGATGGAAGCATCACTGAGACGGACGAAGAGATCTGCAAAGAATTGAACAAGGAGTTTCAGTCAGTATTTACAGTAGAAAATACCCCACCCCCTCAGATTGCAGTGATAGAAGCTCAAGGGCTGGTATTAGAGAACATCAACCTTACAGCCACAGAGGTATGCAAAGCGCTGATGGACTTAGATGTTCATAAAGCTACAGGTCCTGATGACATATCCCCTCATGTGCTTAAAAAATGCGCAAACACAATATCAGTGGCACTAAGTATCATATTTAAGGAGTCATTGGAGTCGGGGGAGATTCCAAGATGCTGGAAACAAGCAAATGTGATACCTATCTTCAAAAAGGGAAGGAGGGATACGGCTCTGAACTATAGACCAGTTTCCTTGACCAGCATAGTTTGCAAAGTTATGGAGAAACTACTAAGGAAACATATCTCTCTTCACTTGGAATCCTTCAACTTTTTGTCAGTGAGGCAACATGGCTTCAGAGAAGGAAGATCAACAGTAACAAACTTATTAGAATTTTATGATGAGGTAAGCCAAATCTTACAGGAAAGAGAGGGCTGGGCAGATTGCATATTCCTAGACTTCCAGAAAGCGTTTGACACTGTTCCACATGGGAGACTTATTAGGAAGCTGCAATCAATGGCTAGAATAGGTGGAAATGTCTTGGAATGGATAAAAACTTACTTAGAAGGAAGGGAACAGAGGGTTAGAGTAAGACACTCAGTGTCTGAATGGAGAAGAGTTAGTAGTGGAGTTCCACAGGGTTCAGTTTTAGGGCCACTTTTGTTCCTTGTATATGTAAATGACCTACCAGAGTCTGTAAATTCATTCATGAATATGTTTGCAGATGATGCAAAGATTGTGAAGAAAGTCAAAAACGAGAACAATGGTAGAGAACTTCAGGAGGATCTAAATAATCTGCATGAGTGGTCAGAAAAGTGGCTAATGAAATTCAATACCTCAAAATGTAAGGTAATGAGAATGGGTACAAGTGCAAGAAGGCCCAAGCTTGACTACTCGGTGGCTGGAGTACAACTTCAGGAGACAGAAAATGAGAGAGATCTAGGAGTAAACATATTGGCAGATTTGTCTCCAGAAATACATATAAATGGCGTAGTAAGGGCAGCATATGCATTCTTATCAAATGTAAGGGTAGCCTTCAGGCACATGGACAAGGAAATGTTCAGAAATATTTATGTAACCTATGTGAGGCCAAAACTCGAATATGCAGCCCCCTTTTGGAATCCGCACTTGAAAAAGCACATAGCTAAGCTTGAAAAAGTTCAAAGACATGCCACGAAACTGGTGCCAGAAATACGCAATCTCGGTTATGATGAGAGGCTGAGAGAATTAGACTTGCCATCACTCGAAGCTAGAAGAGTAAGGGGGGATATGGTGACAGTCTTTAAATTCCTTCATGGTTATGATAGAGTGGATAGGGATCGATATTTCGATATGGCTGGCTCTAGAACTAGAGGTCATAGTTTGAAGCTTCGGAAGAAAACTTGTTTGCAGGATGTAAGGAAATACTTTTTCAGTGTAAGAGTAGTTGATAATTGGAATTCGCTAAGCGAGGAGGTAGTTAATGCTACCTCAATCCATAGTTTTAAGGACAGGTATGATAAGTATCACTAAGTCTAAAAATGGAACCGATCAGGAGACGGGAAGATACGAGCTTTGGGCTCTTTCCCGTAAACACAATTAGGTAATCACAATTAGGTAATCACACACACACACACCCACACAAACACACACACACACACACACACACACACATAT
>JAXCGZ010012178.1:20000-25000 GCA_037179515.1 Halocaridina rubra
TCTCTGCCTCTCTCCTTTTACTTAGGTAGTCATTTCTTGCTCTTTTGTAGGTTTGCCAGGCATTTATGTTTTTTCTCCTCCTATACCTTTTCCAGCATTTGTCTCTCCACTCCTTAGCTCTTTTACACCCATTATCGAACCATTTCTCTCTGGCATGAATTACACCTACTTTGGTGACAGGTATGCAGCAATCTACTATCTTCCCATATTTCTCACAAAAGATGTCATACATTTCTTGTACAGATTTGTTGTAAAATAAGGTTCTCCAGTCAATAACTGCAAAAAGCTCATTCATTTTGATGTAATCTCCTTTCTGATAGTTCCTCCTCATGTCCTCAGTGCCTCTACTCTCAGGAAGAATGTCTTCAATGATATACTCCATCAACAACACACAGTGGTCACTCTTTCCAATTGGTGGTTCATACTCAATATTTTCAATATCCAACACATTATCTGTGAACACCAGATCAAGTAGTGATGGCTCATCCCCACCCCTGGCTCTTGTTGGTTCCATTACATGTTGGTGTAGGAAATTCCCTTGTACGCAATCTAGGAATCTTGCCCCAAAGGAGTCCTCACCACTGTGTGGGTCAAGATTTATCCAATCTATCTCTTTATGATTAAAGTCTCCCATAATCAAAATCCTACATTTTTTTTCCCGCGCCATGTTAACAACTGAGTTTATGACTTCAATCGTACCTATATGACTTTCCTCATAAATTTCAAGCCTATTTTGGTTCCTTGGTGGGTTGTATACAACAGTTATTATAATGCTCTCTGACCCAGTATTTATGCGAGCAACAAGAAATTCCCTGAACTCACTTTCTATAGCCAAGTTTATCTCTTCAACTTGAATCCTCTCACTTATGAGCAGTGCTATCCCTCCACCAGTCCTCTCAGATCTTTCGACCCTTAGTATTCTGAAGCCCTTAGGAAAAACTGTGACACTGTTTATGTCCTCACTCAACTTAGTCTCTGTAATTGCTACTATATCTGCCTTACTGTTGTGAATCCTATCTTTTAATTCTACTGCCTTACCAGCTAATCCATCAGCATTTGTGTATAACAATCTTAATGAGACCCCATCCCCTGATCTTCTGTCATTATCTTCTTTATCTCCCCTTTGTCTGGAAGTATTCCGTAACGAAAATTTTTCTTCTCTTCTTCATTTCTTTCATCATTTAACCTTCTTGCCTCTTGCAACAAGTTTTTGATCTTTCCCATCTCTTCCTGTGTTCTGTATCGTCTAATGAACACTTCTTTGCATTCTTGAAGGTCTTTTAGACTTTTTTTTCTCAACAATATTTCCCTACATGTCTCCCCTCTCTCAAAGGTTACTTTTGTTGGTCTCGGCTTTCCTTCCCTCGAATATTTACCTAGTTGGTGTATGTTTACAATATCCTCAGGACCACATACTACTCCAAGCTTTCTTATCAGGTCTACAACGTTAGCTTTATTTTCTTCAAGTCTCCCCTGCCATGTTGGCTCCTGGGATTCACTTATGCCTGAGATTACCACTGTCTTCTCCTTATCAAGTGCCTGTCTGATGAGTGGGTTTGCCCTTTCCATCACAACGTCTTTCATTTTTTCGATTACTGTCTCTTTATAGTCAACTGTTTGTATGTTTTCCAGTGCCACCACCTTTACAGCCTCTTTTACTGCCACATTCCCCTTTAGTGCATCAGCAAAGGACGTTTTCATGGCATCATTTTCCATATTCAGCTCCTGGAACTCTTTTCTGAACTGTTCAATGTTTTCCTTAATCTGAACATTCCAAGCAGCAATCTCGTCTCTCTCAGAAGATAGCAGTGAACTAACATCTAATTCCTTTAGGTTGTCATTTAGCTGTTTGTTTTTATCTTCTTGATTAGAAATTCTAGATTCTAGTTGACTCTTTTCCCCTTCCAGCTTCTTTATTCTTTTTTCTAGTTCCTTTCTCTCCTGCCCTTGTGCTTTATTTGCTTCCTCCAAAGATCTTATTTGTTCTCTGAGTGTTTCATTCTCTTTCATTTCTCCATCCATATTCCGAATTTTATCATCAAGGCTTGTAACCATTTCCTCTAACTTCTTGATTCTCTGTTTAAGTCCTCTGATGACTACCCCTTCTCCCGACCCATGGGTGGGAGAGGTTTGGGACAGAGATGGCTTCATTTTTATGTTCTCCCTCTCACAGAATATAGAAAGAAGACGAGAAAGAGTGTGTGTGTGTGTGTGTGTGTGTGTGAATGGAAGTGTTTTTACCCATGCGTAAACGGATGAGGGTGATGGAGAAGCGAGTAGGTTTTTTTTTTTCCATTTTTTTTTGGTGATCCCCATTACTGGTTGGAGGAATCTGCAAAGAGGTGAACTGCAGAGACTATTACAAACAGCGATCCCACATGGAAATAGGATTCAGATGCAGGGAAAAAACAGAGGAAAAGAAAGTTGTCGGTAGGAATGTATGAATGAATTAATGGCTGAGGCAGGCTCTTCCCCTTCGACCCCAGTGGCTTTGTAGCCAAGTATGAATGATTTAATGAAGCGGGGAAGAGGTTGGGGATGGAGCTTTGATCGACATATATGAATTAATGAATACTTGAGAAGTATGATATTGCTTCTCGTCTTCAGGGATGAGGAGCATTTTTGGTAGACAAGTATGAATGGTTGATTTTTTTAGACAAATATGAATTGGTGATTTTTTTTTAGACAAGTATGAATGGGTGAATTTTTTAGACAAGTATGAATGGGTGATTTTTTTTAGACAAGTATGAATGGGTGAATTTTTTTTAGACAAGTATGAATGGGTGAATTTTGTTTTAGACAAGTATGAATGGGTGAAATTATCTCCAGTTAATGCGCACTAAATCCCCTCCATACCTAGTATGGGTAAGTAAGCGGGGGTTGTTAAGAAGAATTAAGTGTTAGGAAAAAAAATTTATACTAAAGGTTCCCAAATTGTGGTGCGCATACCCCTACGAATACGTGAAGAAATTTCCATGAGATTAGCAACTGATTTTATTCATAGATAAAGTAATTTTGTTATTTCTTTCTTAGTTTAGTTTATTCCAGTTACCTTATGCTATTTCTAGACGGAAATTTCTGGGAAAATTGCAATGGATAAATTGGATGGTAATGAGGAGCTTCAAGGTTATACATAATTGGCTAAAGCATAGGAAACGATACATACATACATACATACATACATGCATACATACATACATACATACATACATACATTCATACATATATATACATATATATATATATATATATATATATATATATATATATATATATATATATATATATATATATATATGAATCATATTTTCCCCTGACCGGGACTCAAACCTAAGACATAATTACTGTGCCAAGGCGCTATCAACTATACCACTGAAGGTCTAAAAGAGAAACAAACCTTACAACTCAACTGTTATGCTAGGAATGAACGCATTCTGTGTGCCTTTTTGTTCATATTACAGCTTCTCCTAACCTCACTCGTGGCTTCGTTTTTCGAATTTAATTTGCATCTCAGCTATTTAGGCATTTATAATAATCAAATAAATACATTACGAGTTAAGCTGTAAGGCTTGTTTCTCTTTTAGACTTTCAGTGGTGTAGTTGATAGTGCCTTGGCAAAGTAAATATGTGTCTAAGGTTCGAGTCCCGGTCAGGGGTAAAATGTGATTCATGTTTTCACGTATGGTAATGTATTTATATGATTATTATTAATGCCCGTATAGCTGAGATTCGAATTAAATGCGGAAAACGAAACCACGAGTGAGGTTAGGAGAAACTGTAATGTGGACAAAAAGACATTCAACCAGAATGCGTTCATTCCTAGTGTAGCAGTTGAACTGTAGAGTTTGCTTCTCTTTTAGACCCTCAGTGGTGTAGTTGGTTGCGGCTTGGCACAGTATTTATGTGTCTTAGGCTCGAGTCCCGGTCAGGGGTAAGATGTGATTTATATTTTCACATATGGTAATGTCTTTATTTGATTGTATATATATATATATATATATATATATATATATATATATATATATATATATATATATATATATATATCATATATATTTATATATATATATATATATATATATATATATATATATATTTATATATATATATTTATATATATATATATATATATATATATATATATATATATATATATATTTATATATATATATATATATATATATATATATATATATATATATATATATATATATATATATATATATATATATATATATATATATATATATATATATATATATATATATATATATATATATATATATATATATATATATATATATATATATATATATATATATATATATATATATATATATATATATATCCGCCCATCCATCCGCACATACATACATCCATCCATCCATTCATGTATGCATGAATACATACATACTTACATACATACATACATACATATATTCATGATTATGTGAATGAATATTATAGGCATACATATTATAAACAATGATGTTGGGTTGTTAGTGGTGTGACACAGGGCCGGGTGAGGGGTGCAATAGATAGCGAGGCATGTGGGCGTGGTCAATTATTGACCAATGAAAACTCTCTTACGTAACTCTTTCCTCTTTCGTGATGCAGATAACATTTACGGAGTTTGTTTTATTATTTTGCTTTATGGATTATGCTTAATAAGACCTTTATTTATGTGTTGTTATTTGTTGATTTTTCTTTTAATGCTCTATTATGTATTTGTTCGAATATTTGGTTTTTCTTATGATTTATACATTAGATTAGTTGTGTGTTTATTTTAACTATTTTTACTTTTATGTATTTATTTTTTATGTATTAGTGTTTATATAATTATCTAATATATGTATTTATTTATATTTTCATCTCATTACTTTATTGTTTTCTCGTATGTTTATTAGTTAAATGTGTGTTTGTGCATAATTATAAAAAATATTATTTGCTCCTGTGTTTAGATATTCATTGAGTAATTTAGCCATTTATATATTTATTTG
>JAXCGZ010012178.1:30000-37510 GCA_037179515.1 Halocaridina rubra
TAATAATATCGTCTTGTTTAAAAATGTCTGGACAATTAATATTAGTAAGGTCAGACAAGATACCAGACCAATGTGTCCATGACTTAAGATACATTTTACGAGAAGAAGATACATCATGGATGTCATGAATCATTATTACACTGACAAAAAGTAATTAACGATATGATGACACATTGGGAGAACCAAATTTAGAAATGATGGCAGCCTAGAATCAATCAAGGGATGGTTAAGACAATTGTCAGACCTGTTTGTGGCTTTCGTTGTCAATGACTCGCTTGCAGACCATTGCAATATAAACAACTGCAATTTTATGACAACCAGTTGGTGAAACAGAGCTCAACCACTCTTTGAAATGATCATTAAGGTTACCAAAAGATATAAAAGGTTTTCTTATCAGCCTACTGTAAGGCCACCATCTTATCAACGAGACAATCAATATGCCTTCATCAAGCTCTGGGTGACAGTAAATTGAAAAATATAGAAATATTATTCCCTACACATCGTTTCATAACCTGAATTTCATGACACCCACATCCAATTCATGACTTATGATGGACAGAAAAGCCACTTCAAAAGTTATCTGCCATACCATGAACTCTAGAAAAGGCATCACGCTTCAGAAGTAAAGGCTTCTTGAAGCTAGGAATAAGCAGTTCAGATATATTCCGCATCTGGGAAGCAAGTGTCTCTGACAGAAACAAAAACATATGCTGGCCGGAGGCAACAATAAGGTCAATGATGTTGGCATAAAGACCTCTGATATTAATGTATAGTATACAACACTTATGTAATGATATACCTCAGTATCATCAGATAATAATAAAGTTAGAAGTAGTCCAAAGGCACCATCACAAAAAATAACTATAAGAATAGCAACAAAAATAATACTTAAAAAAGAGAGATTAATATTAAAATCCATAAAAGAGATTACGTATGTCAGAGGTAAATGGTCAGCATGGTGGAGCCGACACATGAGGCATCACTACCTCCAGAATTGCCATGTCAGTTTGGAGGGAGGACAGTCGTGTTGAGTTTTGAAAATAAACAGAACGATAAATTAAAAAGCTATAGAAAAGGAAATGCATTCCCATGAAAACCCACTAGGCCCAAAACCTTCCAAGAAATCCATTTTTTTTTTTTTAATGATTGTGACACCAGGACGGACTAAAAACTAATAAAAAAAAAACTATGCTCACAACTGAAAGAAAACATGAGAATAAGAAAATAGAAAAGTGCGTATAAGGGTATCCTCAAGAAAGAACTCCCACATGTAAGGTTGGGGAAGACCACGGTACATAAGCTATGGCAGCAGGCAGCATCTAGGAGCGATGGCTATGTGGTCACCAATTATGGCGTGATGGAAGTGGACTTGACAACAAGTTACTCTAGAGTCACTTCTGTCTACAAAGGTTCTCCCATTGATTAGGATATGCAATAACGAGATCAAAGAAAGTGGATGAAAGCAAAGACATCAACCAATATATATATATATATATATATATATATATATATATATATATATATATATATATATATATATATATATATATATATATATATATATAGCCCCAAGTTCCTTACTTCCCGTCTCCTTGTCGGTTCCATTTTGTACTTAGTGATACTTATCATACTTGTATTTTGAACTATGGATTGAGATAGCATTAACTACCTCCTCGCTTAGCGAATTCCAATTATCAACTACTCTTACACGAAAAAAGTCCTTCCTTATATCCTGCAAAGAAGTTTTCTTACGAACCTTCAACTATGACCACTAGTTTTAGTGCCAGCCATATCAAAATATCGATCCCTATCCACTTTGTCATAACCTTGAAGAAATTTCGTGTGATGGTAAGTCTAATTCCCTCAGTCTCTCATCATAACTGAGATTGCATATTTCTGGCACCAGTTTCGTGGCATGTCTTTGTGTGTGTGTGTATGTGTGTGTGTGTGTGTGAGTGTATGTGTGTGTGTGTGTGTGTGTGTGTGTGTGTGTGTGTGTGTGTGTGTGTGTGTGTGTGTGTGTGTTCCTTATGCCATATAAGTTCACTAATGTCTCTTGTCTATTTACATGAAAACCTGTTCTATACCTGTACATAAACAGATGTCTCATTCACCACTATTTTGGGCTTTAAATCTTCATTCTTTTTATTTGCAAATTCAAGCTCTTCATAGCCGTTTAGTCCAAATGATCCTGAGAGTTCACAAGATGGACCTCCTGCAATAAGACAGATAGATAGACTGATAAACAATGAGTTGACTTTATAGGTCGCATATGAAAAAGAAATCATATAAACTTCCTATTAGAGAAAGTAATTATTAGTTTTTGATGTTATGTATATATATATATATATATATATATATATATATATATATATATATATATATATATATATATATATATATATATATATATATATATATATATATATATATATATATATATATATATATATATCTGAGATCGAAAAAAAAGCAACTTCCTAAGTAGTGAATTTTTAAAAATACGGCTACATCAGTACAGATGTTCGAAACTTACGCATACATGAACGTGGCAACATCACTATTGATATAACCCATTAAGCTAATAATATAAATATATTCTGACGACGATTCTACTGTTCCTCACGACCTTCGTCTGGTCCTCGAAATCAGTCTTGTACCACTCTTTCTTCAACCCTCAACTATGTTCCGGTTTTACGTCACGGACTCCCTTATCAACCAAGGGCTAGGACGGTTGCCTTCTTGCGAAGGACTTGTTTTGGCAGATGTAATCCTTACGCTGAGTGCATGCCTTTGCTAACCTCAGACCGTGACGGGGCGCGAACCTCGACCTGACGCCTCAGAGTCGGAGACGCTACCGACTGAGCCACGGCGACTACTCCGACTTACAGAGAGTATCTGAGTAGAACACTCTAAACTTGGTGAAATTTAATGCCACCAAGACACAGTCCCTGGCTATGTCTTTCTATCTTTCTCCTTCTGATAGCCCTATTGTCAAAGAGAACGACCAGATTTATCCTGTTAACTCTATATACACATAAAAAATTCAGATAGCCTCTAACTTGCCTTGGAGGAATCAAATTATTCAAATTTCTAAGGCTGCATGTAAGACACTAGGTGTTCTATTTCATTTTCGTCATAACTTTTCCTCTTCTCTGTTACTGAAAATCTATAAAGGTCTCAGCCGTCCCTGCTTAGAATGCTGCTCCTACATCTGGGGTTGCTTTTTCTTTTACTTATCTCATTGATAGGGTTGAATCTCAAGCCATTAATTTCATTAATGACCCATCTCCTATTTGTCATCTCAATTCTCTCTTTCTTCCATGAAAGGTATCATCTCTTTCTCTTCCCCGAAAAGTATTGCTTCATTCTCTTTTCAGTCGGTAAAAATTCCATTGCTGCTGTGATGAGTTGGCGAGTTGCTTTCTTGCTTCGGTGGGGAATCAATGTAGCACACGCCAAGGTCCTCGTCACGCAGGTACTGTGTGGAGATTTGAACCTCGCGAATTGGTCGGTGCAGTAGTTACTTTTTTCCGTCCATCTTCAAACTCTGGAGCTCTCTTCCTCCTGTTTTCCCAATTTTTTTTTTAGTTTTCTTCCTGCAAAGAGCTGATTTATCGTTTTCTCAGCTCCTAATGATACCATATATAAGTCTTCTTTGCTCTCACTATTCTTTCAAACTGTTCTTTCCTTGTTGTTTATCATACTCTTATTTATAGCTTGTCCATACGCTTATATTTCTTCTTCTTCTTCTTCTCATTGTATCCTTAGTGCCCAAGTCCGATGAGGGCAATTTTCTATGCCCATATCGATTTAAAAAAAAAAAAAAAATAAATATATATATATATATATATATATATATATATATATATATATATATATATATATATATATATATATACATACAAAGAGCCACAAGGAAATAAAGAAATTTCAAATGTACGAATATGTTTGGTTCTCTGCCATTATTTTAATTTCCATGTGGCTATGTGCATATAGTTTCATCTTATATATTTTTAGTGCATCTGGTCTATTGCACACACACACACACACACACACACACACACACACACACACACACACACCACACACACACACACACACACACACACACACACACACACACACACACACACACACACACACACACACACACAAAAGTAACCTTTGAGAGAGGGGAGACATGTAGGGAAATATTGTTGAGAAAAAAAAGTCTAAAAGACCTTCAAGAATGCAAAGAAGTGTTCATTAGACGATACAGAACACAGGAAGAGATGGGAAAGATCAAAAACTTGTTGCAAGAGGCAAGAAGGTTAAATGATGAAAGAAATGAAGAAGAGAAGAAAAATTTTCGTTACAGAATACTTCCAGACAAAGGGGAGATAAAGAAGATAATGACAGAAGATCAGGGGATGGGGCCTCATTAAGATTGTTATACACAAATGCTGATGGATTAGCTGGTAAGGCAGTAGAATTAAAAGATAGGATTCACAACAGTAAGGCAGATATAGTAGCAATTACAGAGACTAAGTTGAGTGAGGACATAAACAGTGTCACAGTTTTTCCTAAGGGTTTCAGAATACTAAGGGTCGAAAGATCTGAGAGGACTGGTGGAGGGATAGCACTGCTCATAAGTGAGAGGATTCAAGTTGAAGAAGTAAACTTGGCTATAGAAAGTGAGTTCAGGGAATTTCTTGTTGCTCGCATAAATACTGGGTCAGAGAGCATTATAATAACTGTTGTATACAACCCACCAAGGAACCAAAATAGGCTTGAAATTTATGAGGAAAGTCATATAGGTACGATTGAAGTCATAAACTCAGTTGTTAACATGGCGCGGGAGAAAAAATGTAGGATTTTGATTATGGGAGACTTTAATCATAAAGAGATAGATTGGATAAATCTTGACCCACACAGTGGTGAGGACTCATTTGGGGCAAGATTCCTAGATTGCGTACAAGGGAATTTCCTACACCAACATGTAATGGAACCAACAAGAGCCAGGGGTGGGGATGAGCCATCACTACTTGATCTGGTGTTCACAGATAATGTGTTGGATATTGAAAATATTGAGTATGAACCACCAATTGGAAAGAGTGACCACTGTGTGTTGTTGATGGAGTATATCATTGAAGACATTCTTCCTGAGAGTAGAGGCACTGAGGACATGAGGAGGAACTATCCGAAAGGAGATTACATCAAAATGAATGAGCTTTTTGCAGTTATTGACTGGAGAACCTTATTTTACAACAAATCTGTACAAGAAATGTATGACATCTTTTGTGAGAAATATGGGAAGATAGTAGATTGCTGCATACCTGTCACCAAAGTAGGTGTAATTCATGCCAGAGAGAAATGGTTCGATAATGGGTGTAAAAGAGCTAAGGAGTGGAGAGACAAATGCTGGAAAAGGTATAGGAGGAGAAAAAACATAAATGCCTGGCAAACCTACAAAAGAGCAAGAAATGACTACCTAAGTAAAAGGAGAGAGGCAGAGAGAGATTATGAGAGGGACATCACCAGGAAGGCTAAAGAAAATCCCAAGCTTTTCCACAGCTTTATCAGAGGAAAACTGAAGGTAAAAGAACAGGTTTTAAGGCTAAAGAGAGCGGATGGAAGCATCACTGAGACGGACGAAGAGATCTGCAAAGAATTGAACAAGGAGTTTCAGTCAGTATTTACAGTAGAAAATACCCCACCCCCTCAGATTGCAGTGATAGAAGCTCAAGGGCCGGTATTAGAGAACATCAACCTTACAGCCACAGAGGTATGCAAAGCGCTGATGGATTTAGATGTTCATAAAGCTACAGGTCCTGATGATATATCCCCTCATGTGCTTAAAAAATGCGCAAACACAATATCAGTGGCACTAAGTATCATATTTAAGGAGTCACTGGAGTCGGGGGAGATTCCAAGATGCTGGAAACAAGCAAATGTGATACCTATCTTCAAAAAGGGAAGGAGGGATACGGCTCTGAACTATAGACCAGTTTCCTTGACCAGCATAGTTTGCAAACTTATGGAGAAACTACTAAGGAAACATATCTCTCTTCACTTGGAATCCTTCAACTTTTTGTCAGTGAGGCAACATGGCTTCAGAGAAGGAAGATCAACAGTAACAAACTTATTAGAATTTTATGATGAGGTAAGCCAAATCTTACAGGAAAGAGAGGGCTGGGCAGATTGCATATTCCTAGACTTCCAGAAAGCGTTTGACACTGTTCCACATGGGAGACTTATTAGGAAGCTGCAATCAATGGCTAGAATAGGTGGAAATGTCTTGGAATGGATAAAAACTTACTTAGAAGGAAGGGAACAGAGGGTTAGAGTAAGACACTCAGTGTCTGAATGGAGAAGAGTTAGTAGTGGAGTTCCACAGGGTTCAGTTTTAGGGCCACTTTTGTTCCTTGTATATGTAAATGACCTACCAGAGTCTGTAAATTCATTCATGAATATGTTTGCAGATGATGCAAAGATTGTGAAGAAAGTAAAAAACGAGAACAATGGTAGAGAACTTCAGGAGGATCTAAATAATCTGCATGAGTGGTCAGAAAAGTGGCTAATGAAATTCAATACCTCAAAATGTAAGGTAATGAGAATGGGTACAAGTGCAAGAAGGCCCAAGCTTGACTACTCGGTGGCTGGAGTACAACTTCAAGAGACAGAAAATGAGAGAGATCTAGGAGTAAACATACTGGCAGATTTGTCTCCAGAAATACATATAAATGGCATAGTAAGGGCAGCATATGCATTCTTATCAAATGTAAGGGTAGCCTTCAGGCACATGGACAAGGAAATGTTCAGAAATATTTATGTAACCTATGTGAGGCCAAAACTCGAATATGCAGCCCCCTTTTGGAATCCGCACTTGAAAAAGCACATAGCTAAGCTTGAAAAAGTTCAAAGACATGCCACGAAACTGGTGCCAGAAATACGCAATCTCGGTTATGATGAGAGGCTGAGGGAATTAGACTTGCCATCACTCGAAGCTAGAAGAGTAAGGGGGGATATGGTGACAGTCTTTAAATTCCTTCATGGTTATGATAGAGTGGATAGGGATCGATATTTCGATATGGCTGGCTCTAGAACTAGAGGTCATAGTTTGAAGCTTCGTAAGAAAACTTGTTTGCAGGATGTAAGGAAATACTTTTTCAGTGTAAGAGTAGTTGATAATTGGAATTCGCTAAGCGAGGAGGTAGTTAATGCTATCTCAATCCATAGTTTTAAGGACAGGTATGATAAGTATCACTAAGTCTAAAAATGGAACCGATCAGGAGACGGGAAGATACGAGCTTTGGGCTCTTTCCCGTAAACACAATTAGGTAATCACACACACACACACACACACACACACACACACCACACACACACACACACACACACACACACACACACACACACACACACACACACACACACACACACAGTCTTTAAATTCCTTCATGGTTATGATAGAGTGGATAGGGATCGATATTTTGATATGGCTGGCTCTAGAACTAGAGGTCATAGT
>JAXCGZ010012179.1:5000-17500 GCA_037179515.1 Halocaridina rubra
GAATGCAGTTAGCATGAACTACTTCCTCGCTCAGCCAATTCCAATTAACAACTATTCTTAACACTAAAAAGTACTGCATTACATCCTGCAAAGAAGTTTTCTTACGAAGCTTCAAACTATGACCTCTAGTTCTAGCACCAGCCATATCAAATTATCGCTCCCTATCCACTCTGTCAAAACCAAGAACGAATTTAAAAACCGTCACCATATTCCCCTCTCTATCTTCCAGCTTCCAGTGATGGTAAGTCTAACTCCCTCAGTCTCTCATCATAACTGAGAATGCGAAACTGTTTACATATATGTAGTTTTGTATTCATGTATGTATGTATGTATGAATGTGTGTGCATGAGTGAATGCATCCATGTACGTATATCTCTTTCTATAAGTATGAGACCATGACGGGCAAAGAGAATTGCTCTCAAGAAAGCATTTAATTAGTGCAAATAAAAGTATAGAGTGTTATAATAACTCAAAGCAACTGATAAATAAATGAGTAAGAATCTCCCCCACTGCGGGCAATGCGCCCCCTTACCCTCTCTTCACAAAAGATATATGTAAATAAATAATAATATATCAATAAATTTAACTTTTTAATTTCTCTTTCTCCCTCATTGCAAGCATGTTGGGCTGGCTTAAACCCCAACCCCAACAACAACAACAATGACAACAATATCATCAATGTGGGAATGGGTCTTGACCTGACCTCGTCCTCTTCAGGCCCTTGGGTGACCGTACGGAGCTTCACAGTGCCAAAGTACGTGGCACTGGGTAAAAATGCCACTTTGGAGTGTGACTACGTAGTCCACCAGCATGCCAAGTTGTATTCACTTAAGTGGTACAAAGGAAACTCGCAATTCTATCAATATATTCCGTCACTTGAGCAACAGCATCTGATTCACTCGGTGGATGGGCTGAGGGGAGACCAAGTGGTAAGTGCCATTAAGTGCTACTACTGGCACTACTACTACTACTACTACTACTACTACTACTACTCTTACTACTACTACTAATTATAAATTTAGTAACTATTGTCATTATCATTATTAATTTCAGAATAGGTACCTGATGTCATTTTTAGGGGCTTAATCATGGACGATGGGAAAATGCAGATTAAGTTAGGTTTAATCTGCGTTTTGCCTCAATCCCAAACTTAAGAACCTAAAAAATCACATCAGGAGCTTATTCTAAAATTGGTTTTACTATTATTATTATTATTATTATTATTATTATTATTATTATTATTATTATTATTATTATTATTATTATTATTATTATATATAAAACAGAATCAACCTGCATTAAAATTTTAAATGGTGACCACAACTAAACCAGTCTTAAACCCGATTTCTTAAACAGTGTAAAACTAGGACACCATATTGTTAGTTAGCTAGACACACACAAATGGATTTCATAAACGCAACTGACGTGGTTCTGTGTATGGCTAGGAGGCTCGATTTCTTAAACAGTGAAAACCTAGGATACCATATTATTAGTCAGTTAGACACACAAATGGAATTCATAAACGCATCTGACGCAGTTCTGTGTGTGCTAGGATCCCCCCATGGGGGATCCAAGCCATACACAGAACCGCATCAGATGTGTTTATGAAATCCTTGTGTGTGTCTAGCTAACTAACAATATGGTATCCTAGGTTTACACTCTTTAAGAAATCGGGCCTAAGACTGGTTTAGTTGTGGTCACCATTTAAAATTTTAAGGAGGTTGATTCTGTTTTGTATATAATAATAATAATAATAACAATAATAATAATAATAATAATAATAATAATAATAATAATAATAATAATAATAATAATAATAATAATAATAATAATACCCAGTGCCACGTCTTGGTAAATAAGTGATTTTTTCCCGGACCAAGAATTGCATTTTATGATTTCGGACTTTTTCATGTGCATCAACAGTTAGCGGGGGCTGAGGGTCGGAGGCTGGTGATAAAAGGCATCGAGTCTGGAGCAAGCGACATCTATCGCTGCGAAATGGTAGCTGAAGGACCGCCATTTCACACCACTCAGAGATCAGCAAATATGACAGTTGCAGGTTAGTAAATATTGGCTGACATCAGCACAGCGTTGCATGTTAGTGTATTTTCGTGTTTAGGATTCCAATTCTTAAAAAGAAAAAAAAATCAGTGAGGCCCTATCAGTAGATAACAATTCAGTCTAACCTAACCCTATTAAATCTACATGGAGTTATACTCCTGCTAAGCTAAATAAAAATGCATTATGGAGAGAGAGAGAGAGAGAGAGAGAGAGAGAGAGAGAGAGAGAGAGAGAGGAGAGAGAGAGAGAGAGAGAGAGAGATATTAGCATGAGTCAGAGTAATATACCATTAGGGAAAGCATTAACATATTAATATAACCCAGGAGATGAATATGTTGCAGTACATGTATAAATTTAAAAGAAAAGATTATTTAAAAGTATTTAAATCTGAAAACTTGATGCACAATTACTTTTTTTTCTCTGCAATGGCAACATTGCATTTCTGTGCCAAACTAAACAATACCTTATTCTTTGCTTAACAAACAACCATCTACTTCTAAACTACCACCAGTGGTGCCAGACGAACGACCCCTACTGACAGGTAGTCGTGAGTACTACCACCTACACGACCTCGTTTTGCTCAACTGTACGGCTCCATTGGCCAAACCCCCAATCACCCTTACTTGGTACATCAACGACAGAGTGGTAAGTTAACATAAAAATCTCTCTGAAGTTTTTTGGTGATCAAATCAAAGTTCTTCCTAGACCTCAAAGCAATGTTATTAATTGCAGCTTTTAAGGGAATTCTGAAGATTTTTGCTACTGAATCAAAGTCCTTCCTAGACTTCGAAGCAAAGTTATTAATTGCAACTTTTAAGGTAATTCTGAAGATTTTTGCTGCTGAATCAAGGTCCTTCCCAGACTTCAAAGCAATCTCATTAATTGCAGATTTTAAGGGGGTTCTGAAGATTTCTGCTGCTGAATCAAACTCCCTCCCAGACTTCAAAGCAAAGTTATTAATTGCAACTTTTTGTGGGAAAATGCAGTTCCTTCCAGAGTTCTAAGCAATGTTATTAATTGCAAAGTTGGCTGATAAAAGGGAGTTTTTTCTGGAGTTCAAAGCAAAGTTATTATTTACAGATTTTGTTGGAAAAACAGAGTTCTTTCTAGAGTTCTAAGCAAAGTTGCTAACTGCAGCTTTAGCTGATGAGATAATTTTCTGGAATTCAAAGCAAAGTCATTAATTGCAACTTTTACTTCTGAAATACCTTGTGCAAGACTTCAAGTCAGTGTTGCTAATAGCAGCTCTTCCTGATAAAAGAATATATTGCCAGAGTTAAGGCAATGTTAATAATTGAAGTATTGATTGATAAAATAAGTTTTTCCAAGTATTCAAGGCAGTATTACTAACTGCATTTCTTGCTGATAAAATCAAGACCTCTGAAGTATTGACTGATAAAATAAAAGTTTTTCCCAGTATTCAAGGCAGTATTACTAACTGCATTTCTTGCTGATAAAATCAAGTCCTCTCTAGAGCTAAAGGTAATCTTACAACTAATGCGTTTCATGACAATATGTAGTCCATTTCTGAGTTTAAGGCAATATTATCTGCATATTTTGCAGAAAAAACGAAGTCCAATGCAACGTTGCTACCTGCAGAACTTGTTATGAAGTTAAAGCCCTCATCAGAGGTCTAAACAATGTTAGACTGCTGTTTTTTTTTCTGGTAGAGCAAAGTAAATGCAAGACTTCAATGCATATGTAATGGCCAAAATCCCTCTTACAAACTGTGTAGCCGAGTCAAGGCACACACATTCACCAGACGCCAAACATGCCTCGAAAAAAATCAGACTTAAAAGAAATGTTACTAAAAACAGCTTCTGCTAACAATATCCTTTCCAGAGGTTGAAGCAATTTCATTTTTTTTGTATTAAATGTGATTCTTTTAGTACCCATTCAAAGGGGAGTGGATACAGATGAGTTGAAGGTGGGGAACTTAAGCTAAATGTCCTTGCTAACGCCCCAGATGAGATCAAACCCACATTTGACAGGCTCATCACTTCTCGACATGTGAGCTTAACCACTGAACTACCTCGGCCCCCTAATTCAAGGCAATGTTACTGATGAATCAAGTGACACAGAGAGGTTAGAGCAGGAGGATTAAGACTGGATGCCATTCCTAATGTCCTGCAGTGGGCTCGAACCCGCATAAGTCATCTCTCGTCTCACGCGCCCTGCCACTCAGCCACTGCGGCCCACTTGCTAATGGGTCAATAATGTTCATTATCCCATTTAGCACATAAAAGGGGGAAAGGGGGTCTGTCCTCCCAGAACTTAATTACCTTAAACTGCAGAGAGCAAATTTACCCGATAAAAAAAAAAAAACCAGTTCCAATGGAGGAAATTGCAAATTTATTTTTTTGCTGGATAGCTGACATCAATAGAGAGAATAAACTTGGTATCTAACAGTAAAAAAAAAAATAAAGGAATTTTGATAATAAAGTAATCAGTGGATATGCCATAGTGGGCTAAAGCTGATGGAGTCACTTGTTTTGGCATTTAATGTGTCCCTCTTAATCCCCATTCGAAGAGGGGTGGACACTGAAAAGTTGGAGCTAGGGAATTAAGGCTGGATGCTCTTCCTAATGCTTCCGTATACATGAAAAAAATATATCTGCTAATGCTTCAAAAATACATAGATAATAGGATTCAACGTCTAAAGATACTTCAATGGTAGGGAAATAAAATTAAAAAAAAATGGCCACATTGATTTCTACAATATCCTAATCAATGGGGACCACAGTAATGCAGTAGTTAAAGCACTCACATCAGAAAAAAATGGCCACATTGATTACTACAATATCCTAATCAATGGGGAACACAGTAGTACAGTAGTTAAAGCACTCATATCAGAAAAATATGGCCACATTCATTACTACAATATCCTAATAAAAAAATGGCCACATTGATTACTACAATATCCTAATCAATGGGGACCACAGTAGTGCAGTAGTTAAAGCACTCACATCAGACGTACCAGACCAACAATCGAGCCCACCACGGAGTAATAGGACTAGCATGCAGTATTAATTCCCAAGCTCCAACATGTCTGCGCCAACCCCCAAAATGAGGATTAATAGTGACACATAAAATGGCGAACAAGAACAATAATGTCTTGGACATTATACAGCAAACTAATTGAGCTCAAATAAAAATTAACTGCTAAGAATATTCTGGCTCTTCCAAGTAGTCACCGTGGCTCAAGCTGTAGCGTCCGCGACTCTGAGGGATCAGGTCGAGGGTTCGCGCCCCGTCACGGTCTGAGGTTAGGAAGGGCATGTACTCAGGGTAATGATTACATCTGCCAAAACAAGTCCTTCGCAAGAAGGCAACCGTCCTAGCCCTTGGTAGCAAAGGGAGTCCGAGACGTAAAACATGAACATAAAACGGCTCTTCCAGATGCATGAATATGGCTATCAAATATTCCAGTGTAAACTAGAAAGACCGTAAGTCCAAACCAAACTCATTCACCTGCAATATCTAAAACACACACAGTCACATAATCCAAACATGCTTCTTATGGTCTTCAGGCACATTCAATGTCAACTGCATATAAATACCTGCAATGTCCAAACACCCAAAACCACATAACCAAAAGATGTTAGTCTCTGCAGGCATATTCAAAGACAGTTAACCAATTCCACACACCTGTAATGTCCAAGCAACTACATCCACATAACCCCAAGATGTCTCTTGTTTTCTGCAGCCACATTAAGAAAGTGCCAGACCAACTCCACACACCTTTAATATATAAACACAAATAACCACATAACCCCAAGATGTTTCTTGTTTTCTGCAGGCACATTAAGAAAGTGCCAAACCAACTCCACACACCATTAATATATAAACACAGATAACCACATAACTCCCAAGATGATACTTATTCTCTGTAGGCAGGCTGAGATAATGTCAACCACGTCAACACAGCTGTAATATCTAAACACCCACATTCACATAACCAAAGGATTTTTTTTTTTGTTCTCTGCAGGCAGAGTAAGTCAACACATCTGTAATATCTATACCCACACAGTCACATAACCCCAAGATGTTTCTTGCTTCCTGCAGGCAGATTCAGAGAGTGTCAGCATAATAAAAAATTACACTAATCCTGCTGACCTTCAGAGCATCAGCACTCAGCTGAGATTGCGAGTAACTCATCATCATTTCAAGAGATCAGCCATGTCAATAAAATGTGTGGGACAACTGGCTAATCTCTACCTGAAATTTTCACAAGTCATCATAAGGGAACCTACAAGCCACTGGTTCATCACAAGTGATCTCTATCACACATCAGGTAAGACAGCATTTTCGTACGTTCCCAAGCATTTATTTGTCAGTCCGCCAGAGGAAAATTATCTCACCACTCTCAAAAGCCTATGTCAAATTAAGTTAAATGTTAGATCAGATATGTTCTGGTGTGGCTAGGTTTGGTTTGGTTCGGCTAAAATATGTTGAATCTGATTTGATGAGAAAATTTTAGGCTTGATTTAGTTTGGTTTGGCTAGGAAAGGTTAGCAGGCGAGATACTGTCTCAGGAAGAATACTGCCCTGCTACATATCAGAACATCCGATAGTGAAAGCAGAAGAGGAAGAATCTATTTATCAAGATATCTGCATATTAGTGTCCGTTCTAATATATAAACTTAAAATTCTCATGTTTTTGTTTATTAATAATATTGTTCTCTTTCCTTCACTTCACAGGATGTAAGAAGCTTCATCTTTTTGGCTGCTCCCTGTATATTATTACCTGTACTGTGCTTCTCTTCAGTATTATGTAACACAAAATTGTAAGAATTTCAAGTCAAAATTTAAGCTAACTAGACAATGCCTGTAATATACTATGGCTAGTTACCTTAGCAATATAAAAATAAACTGAAAATACAAGAGAAAAACCATAGGCCCAGGACATGTATCAGAATTGAGTATAAGGACAACCCAGTACAGAATGGAAGAGGAAGCAGTAATCTGAGATACAGATCAATGCTGGCCTGAGTTCTAGAAGTAAACCTGATAACAATCTACTCAGTACATGATAAAAGGAAAAACTAAGTATTGGCTAAGGAACTGTATTAGAGCTACAGGTAAACTTAAACAACACAGGGAAGGGAAACTGGTGTATCCTATTAAACTTCAACATCATTATTTGCACCTTTAAATGCACCTCCGGATCTCATTGGAAGCCTTTACCTCGCGCAAAGGCTAAAATTCTTTGGTCCGTATATCAAGAAGAGTCGGGAGGATCACTGCTACTTTGCAGAGAGGGAACTGGCAGCAACAGAGGAACGAGGTTAAAAATTCACATTAATCAGCTAAAGGTCTAGATCTGTTGGAAGTTGTACTAAGCAATGAGCCTTAGGAAAAGTGTCACAAAATCCAGATATAATGTTGGCAAATGTATGGAACTGTACGTATAAACTGGATTATGAAATTTCACACTGACACTGCTTTTGTAATTTTGCATTTAACTAGTAGTACTTTCTCCAGACATCATTAGTAGCTATGGGCACGGCTTTATGTATATACAGTATATACTTCCATACACAATAAGTAGCTTCAGTAGTTGTAGAATAAGAATACTTCACATATATTGTCTACTTGATAACCAATAGCATTTACAATGCATGTAGAGTGCAGCAATGAGAATCTGCATGCATAGAGTTAAACTACAGTGTGCTGAAAAATATAAAAATGTACATATATAATCTTAATGTGAAAATACAGGTTTTGAGAGATTTGAGATAGTAAACTTAAAATCTGACCCTAAATTTTGTAAAGGATTATGTATTGTGTTCAGACCAGACAATGTAGCAGAAATAAATTAATATTACTCTAAAATCAGGGCAGAGTGATCATAGCTCTAGTTTTCAGGGCTCAGAAATTGCAAAAGCAGGGAATAATTAGATCTAGCAATACCCTTACCAGTGTTGGTTAGAAGGTCTGGTTTATAGTTCCCTTTAGTGTGTTAACAGATGGCACACTGATTATATGTCCTAGGTTGGAATTCCGGCCAGGGGCAAAAATATCACAGCAACAATTTACAATGGGTACATAAAAATAAATAGCTGCTTATTTGTTACAAGTCCTGAGACTAAATATAAAAATATACTGTAGTTTTATCCTAGTTTAGCCTTTACATTGATTTAAAAACTCACTATGATTCCAGATGTAGATAGGTCACATCTATATGCTACTGAAGATTGCATGTTCATATATTACTGACAATGTCTACATTGTATACAAACTGTGGCAGTGTCAACATATATATTTCAGAATCAACGAAGGGATTAAAATGAATATAGGGTCTGGCTTCATCAATTTGGGCGATTCAAAGCTCAACAAATGTCATTGCGTAGATGTGAATAACCACTCTAAGTTTTTAATTCCAGACAGATTTATTGATATATTTAAAGTGATAACCTATTTTTACTTTGGATGAAACTTTGGTTTCGAAGCAACAATATCATTGGGCTTCTTTACTACTTTAAGAATGTAGCGAAATGCATTCAGTTGTTCCTGATATATAACAGAGGACTATATTATGCGCTGTTCTTAGGATAAGGAATACTGTACTGTAAATATACATTCAAAAACTATTCTTGGATTGCATCTGTATTATATTAGTAGGATTGAATGTATATATTTGCTCATTTTTATGACAATATTCTCCTCTCATCTGTACTATAACGCTCTGGCTCAATAAAATTACGCTTTATGCTATGCCTGTGTATGCACTGGAACGTAGTTAGTTACTGACAAAAAACAAAAATCCCAAATTATGACATTGTATCAAAGCTATGTCATTTCCCATCTTGTCAAGTTAGAGTAAAAAGAAAAATATGAGAAAATTACAAGCCAGATCCACTTTGACAGGACAGTGCAGTTCAATATCCAATAGAGTAGTGGTACTTAGCATCAAATGTTAAGGGCTCCTGATTTGCACATAAAGTCCAATGAAATAAGTCCTTAAAATGTCATTATAATACTAAAGATTATACAGTACAGTACTGTACTTTACATACGCGAGTGATTATGCGGCACCTAACCCACTAAAAAAGCAACGAAACTGTATATCGGCAGGATGATTAAATCGTTTCTATACGAATAAGGTACTTACAATTTTCCAGTAACAAGCTATATACTATACATTCGCGTGTGACTACATGGCACCTAAACTAATAAAAAATGCAACGATACTGTATAACGGTAGGATGACTACATTGCTGGTTAAACATATAAGGTATTTACGCTCCTCCAGTAATAAGCAGTTGTATGTATCCGCACTAGTCAGAAACTTTCGTTAAGAATCCACACACCACCGAAAAGGGGTCAAGGAAAAGTGTTAAAAGTCCAAAGGTAGACATACAGGAATACTGACTTTTATCACATTAACAGTTTGTAAAATGCCTAGCACAGGACATGAAAGTGGATCACAATGTATATGGTTACTGGTGATGCATGGCTACTGGCACTGGTGACATATGGTTACTGGCTTCAGATGACATATGGTTACTGGCTACTAGTGATGTATGGTTACTGGTATCACTGACAGGTTTTGACTGCATGGACTTGAAAGATCTCAAGATGTCTTATTAGACCTAATATATACAATAAACACTGAAGCCACTCTTATTGACATTTGAGAGAAAGGTTTAACAAGTGGAAGTGAACCAGAGCAATGCGTGGTTTTTTTTGTCTATTTTGGACATACTAACAATATTGTTGGCAAAGCTTATGGCACTATACATGGATGTAGTTGCATGAGTCTGAAAGATTGCATTTATTTATGTAATATACACAGCTATTAGATATATATATATATATATATATATATATATATATATATATATATATATATATATATATATATATATATATATATATATATATATATATATATATATATAACACATTAACTTATTATATATTAGTTTAAGGAGTATACTGTATACAGTAATGGTTTAAGAGTGAAGATGAATAAAACAAAGACACTTGTGATCAGTTTATGAATATACTTTGTATAGTTGTATTATATGTCCTTATATAAATATAGTATATACTAAAAGAATATGATAATCTATGCCTCCATGACACTGACCAAATGACTTTTGACTTTCTGACCTGCAAACCAATATACTTCATCTGTAACCTGACTCTTTTGACTTTTTGATTATAACCTGACTCTTGACTTTTTGGCCTGTAAACTGACATTGTTAATTCGTAACCTGACTCTTTTGACTTGTAAACTGTATTGTTCATATGTGACCTGACCCTTTGACGTCTTTACATGTAAACTGCTATCGTTCATCAGTAACCTGACTCTTCTGACTTTTTGACCTGCAAACCAATATCGTTCATCTGTAACCTGACTCTTTTGAGTTTTTTTATATGTAAAGTGATATTGATCATCTATAACCTGACTCTCCAGACTTTTCGGCCTGAAAACCGATACCTTGCACAAAAGAGTCTATTATCTTTTTGATCTGTAAACCAAAGATGTTCATCTTTAACCTGACTCTTTTGACATTTTGACCTGTGAATCAATAACACTCAACTGTAACCTGACTCTTTTGACTTTTTGAACTGTAATCCAAATACGTTTCTCTGTAACCTGACTCTTGAATTATTGACCAGTAAACCGATGTTGTTCTTCTGTAACATGACTCTTGGGCCTTTTTGATCTGTAAACCGATATCATTCATCTGTTGCTGTACTCTTTTGAGTTTTGACCTTTAAATATATATAATTCATATGTGACCTGACTCTTAAGATATTTTGACCTCCAAACTGGTACTGGTCATCAGCAACCTGACTCTTGAGACTTTTTGACCTGTAAAATGATATTTTTCTCTCTGTAACCTGCCCCTTTTGACATTTTAACTGCAAACCAATATGGTTCATTACTATCCTGACTGTCTTCGGCTTTTTGACCTGTCAACCAATATATTTCATTTGCAACATAATTCATTTGACTATTTGACCTATAAATCAATACCGTTCATCCGTAAACTGACTAGTTTTGACTTGTAAACCAACATCGTTCATTTGTAACCAGAATCTTTTGACTATGTGACATGTGAACCAATATTGATCACCACTAACCTGACTATCTTTGACTTTTTTGACATGTAAACCAACATTGGACATTTGTAACCTGACTCTTTTGACATTTTGACCTGTATACTAAAATAATTTACTGGTGTACAGGTCAAAATGACTCTTGACTTTTTGACCTGTAAACCGATGTCGTTCAAGCATAACCATAGAGTAGTGATGGACTGACGGTTTAGTTAAATATATGCGATGATTTTGGAACAGTATCAAAGCAATGACAAACAGACAAACTATAACTAAAACATTGTTGAAGTGGATAAAATGTGATCAGCTTTGCATCACGGACTCCCTTTTCTACCAAGGGCTAGGATGCTGCCGTCTCGTAAAGGAATCTGGTTTTGGAAAATGCAACTGTTACTCTAAGTGAATGCTTTCTCTAACCTCAGACTGTGGTGAGCCCGCAAACCCTCAGCCTGACGATCAAAGTTGTGAGCATTACTGCTGAGCCATGGTGGCCGCATGATGCGGATAAAACAATTCCTAAATATATTTCCCACGCAAGACAGCACCTCCTAGCCGATATGTAGTAGGTTGGCCCATACAGCCGCCCGCTGTGATATTACAGCTGAAGGGTCTTTTGGACTTACCAAGGACTGTTCAGGACAGTTCGATGTGAAGTCTTCCTTCAGTTACGGTTCTTTTTCTATGCCTATATTAACAATGAATATTCTTTGATATTCGTTACACATCTCATAGTATCCCTTCACATCTGGCAAGTCACAAACACTCCTTATCCCTGTTTCTCTCTACTTTATGTTTTTTAGTTCCTTCTAATGCTTACCACAGTAACATTAAAACAGACATTACCAATTACAGTTACTGTAATTACTTTTAATCTTTCTGTTCTCATATAAATACCTGTGTACAGTCGGCCTAAGAAGAGTTGCACCACTAAGACGTACATTGTCAAGTGAAATACAGTATCTACTTTGTAACTATATACTGTACCGGATTTTTATTATTTTTTATTTTTACGCTATTTTTGTCACTATCTTCTAGATTAGATAAAAAAAAAATTATTGCCATGATTCTCTCTCTCTCTCTCTCTCTCTCTCTCTCTCTCTCTCTCTCTCTCTCTCTCTCTCTCTCTCTCTCTCTCTCTCTCTCTCTCTCTATATATATATATATATATATATATATATATATATATATATATATATATATATATATATATATATATATATATATATATATATATATATATATATATATATATATACATATATATATATTGTATTAAACGTAAAACAAGCATTAATATATTGATAATTAAAATGCTATGTCATTATTAATAATTTCATTATTATTATTATTATTATTATTATTAT
>JAXCGZ010012179.1:22500-25000 GCA_037179515.1 Halocaridina rubra
CAAAATTTTTTTTCTCTTTCTCACTTCCTGACGAGACTTGATTGGGTCAGAAAATTGATGAATAAGACATATAACACTCCTGGGAAAGACTCCAAAGAAGGAACGAAGAAGAAGCAGGAGGAGGAGGCGAATGAGGAGGAAGAAGTAGGAAGAGGTGTAAAACGAGGGAGGGAGTAAGAAGAATAAAAGTGGAAGAAAAAAGAAGTGGAGGCAAGAAGAAGAAGAAGAAGAAGAAGAAGAAGAAGAAGAAGAAGAAGAAGAAGAAAATAAGTGGAGAGAAGAAGAAGAAGAATAAGAAGAAGAAGAAGAAGAAGAAGAAGAAGATGAAGACGAAAATAAGTGGAGAGGAGAAGAAGAAGAAGAAGAAGAAGAAGAAGAAGAAGTGGAGAGGAGGAGGAGAAGAAGAAGAAGAAGAAGAAGAAGAAGAAGAAGAAGAAGAAGAAGAAGAAGAAGAAGAAGAAGAAGAAAATAAGTGGAGAGAAGAAGAAGAAGAATAAGAAGAAGAAGAAGAAGAAGAAGAAGAAGAAGAAGATGAAGACGAAAATAAGTGGAGAGGAGAAGAAGAAGAAGAAGAAGAAGAAGAAGAAGAAGTGGAGAGAAGAAGAAGAAGAAGAAGAAGAAGAAGAAGAAGAAGAAGAAGAAGAAGAAGAAGATTAGCAAATATGCTTCATGTTTTCACATATAATGTTTTTGCTCTGTCACTGTTGACGCCTATGTAGCAGGGATTTGTATTAAATACGAAAAGAACCGCAAGTGAGGTTGGGGAAGGAGACTAGAAATGAACATAGAATTTCAGTGGAGTGTATTCATTAACTAGGTTCAGCAGTTAGCTGAGAGCTTTCTCTCATCTTTTATACCTTCGGTGGTACAGTTAAAAGCACCGTATGCAAACTTATGTATTGTCAACAGTGGTCTGGGTTCGAATCCTTGTTTGGAGCAGAAATAGGTTTCATATTTTTCAGTATGATAATGGGTTTGTTTGGCATATATATATATATATATATATATATATATATATATATATATATATATATATATATATATATATATATATATATATATATATATATATATATATATATATATATATATATATATATATATATATATAGATAGATAGATAGATAGATAGATAGATAGATAGATAGATAGATAGATAGATAGATAAATAGATAGATAGATAGATAGATAGACAAACAAACTTTCGACACAAAGGAGAGCAGACAGTTAAAGAAATATTTCAAAAAGTATTAAATATGCCATATTGAGAGAGAGAGAGAGAGAGAGAGAGAGAGAGGAGAGAGAGAGAGAGAGAGAGAGGAGAAAAAACTTTTTCCTCTGAAGGAAAAAGTTTTGGTGGTAGTGGTGAGGTAGTTTTGCGTTTGACATCTGGGTATGACGTCGTGTTTACATCTGATGAAGGTTTTCTTTGACTTCTCGCAACCGCCACCAGGGGGCTAAGATCATATTCAGGAATGATCTTAAGATGTTCTCATTACAATTAACAAAATTTCTGGTAGTTTTAGTATTATTTTGTATATAATATGGGTACTAAAGGGTTAAGCCCGTATTCACGAATGATCTCATTAGGTCTTTGTGACATTTAATAGAAAATATAAATTATTTTCATTATAATTTTCTTCGAGGGAGAGATGAAACCATATTCATGAATGATCGTACGAGATTTTTTATTTTATTACAACGAACACTCAATTGTATTGAGTGATTTTACGTCTATAGGGCTAGGGTATTATTCATGAACGCTCTTAAGAGATTTTCTTTATTATTTTTAGAAGATTTAACAATATTTTAAGGTATTTTTACTTTATTTTAAGCTTAGTACGATATTCACGGCTATTCTTAAGAATAAGTTCTTACGAGCTTTATATAATCTGCGCATGCAAATAAAGTATTTTTCTCATTATCAAGCTGCAAAGACCATATTCACGACCACTCTTAAATGACAAACTTACGAGTTACAAAATATCTTGAATAGTTATATGCGTAAATAACAATGTATTCGTGAACATTCTTAAGGGAGTTCTTACGTTTAATAGATCCTAAAAGCTGCATAAGGGTAGAATAGAATCATATTCACGAACGTTCTTACGAGGTTTTCTTATGACATGCACTGGGAATTTCAGTCTTTTTTTCACTCTTACGCCCCATTCGAACGGGGGTGGACACAGACAGGCTGGATCCGGGGAACTAAGGTTGGATGATTAGGCTGCAGAGTTCAAGCACAATTAATTAATGGAAACTTTTGCTCAATAAATCCTACTTAATTAACGAGAGAAGGAAAATTTTTGTTGGCGAAACTTCAACACTTGCACCAACACGACGTTGGAGAATAATAACAGCTTTACACAAAAGTGTTGGAGAAGCAGTTAGCGACATCTGGTGTATTTCGGGATAATAATAATAATAATAATAATAATAATAATAATAATAATAATAAAAATAATAATAATAATAATAATAATAATAATAATAATAATAA
>JAXCGZ010012179.1:27500-37462 GCA_037179515.1 Halocaridina rubra
CAAATACCCCGTTCACACGTTCGAACATCACTTCAAACATTTGTCTGCTGAACCGCGTTCGAACATCACTTCAAACACTTGTCTGTCGAACCGCGTTCGACGAACGTTTGACCGTGTAAACCCCCCTTAATACTCTAATCAAAGCTAAGCTAGCTTTATTAGGATAAGCTAAGTTAGATTAATGTGCAACGGATTAGCTCAGTGATAGTCAACCTGGGTGCATGGTGCACCCCAGGGTGCATGAATTTTTTTAAAGGGTACCTGGAAATAATGGGGGTAAATGGAGGGGTACATGGCATGCCCAGAGTGTATGAGAGTGCACAGTACGAAAAAGTGGTTTAGGAAGAAATCTGTAAATGTCAAGTAAGAAATTAATTTACATTTAGATTAAAGTATTACAGATTTATGTATTATATTAAACTCCTAATCTATAAAAAGAATATTTTATATTATTATAAGCTTAGCACCTATATCACAATTATTTAGGACCAAGTAGCTATTTTCTATGTTTAAAATAGTCACCTAATTCTTAAGATGTGATTTTTTGAGCTGGGGTACATGAATTTCTCAACAGCTCCCAGGTGGGTGCATGAACTTAGAAAAGGTTGAAGAACACTGGTCTAGATAGCAAGTTATAATTCATACTCTAATAGTACCTCAAATTATAAAAATGTTTTGAATATTATTTATATTAATCTTTAAAAAGATTTCTATTCTTTTTATTATTATTATTATTATTATTATTATTATTATTATTATTATTATTATTATTATTATTATTATTATTATTAGTAGTAGTAGTAGTAGTAGTAGTAGTAGTAGTAAAGAAAAACAAGGAGAAGAAGAAGAAAAAGAAAAATTAGTAGTAGTAGTGGTGGTGGTAGTAGTAGTAGTAGTAGTAGTAGTAGTAGTAGTAGTAGTAGTAGTAGTAGTAGTAGTAGTAGTAGTAGTAGTAGTAGAAGAAGAAGAAGAAGAAGAAGAAGAAGAAGAAGAAGAAGAAGAAGGAAAAGGAGGAGAAGAAGAAGAAGGAAAAGGAGGAGAAGAAGAAGGAGGAGGAGGAGGAGGAGGAGGAGGAGGAGGAGGAGGACATAGGAGAACGAGGAAGAATAATGGCTATATATAAAGGAAACAAATTACCCTCCATAACCGTTTTCAAATACCGTTTGTGCGTCCGAATTTATATAAATGTGATTTCTCATTCTGATTTCACCATACGTCACACCCTTATTCAGTTCTCTCTCTCTCTCCTCTCTCTCTCTCTCTCTCTCTCTCTCTCTCTCTCTCTCTCTCTCTCTCTCTCTCTCTCTCTCTCTCTATTTTACTTGTCTATCTATCTATCTATCTATCTATCTATCCATCTATCTATCTATCTATCTATCTATCTATATATATATATATTATATATATATATATATATATATATATATATATATATATATATATATATATAATATATATATATATATGCACACGAGAGAGAGAGAGAGAGAGAGAGAGAGAGAGAGAGAGAGAGAGAGAGAGAGAGAGAAATGCTAAACAGAGCAATAGATATATAAAGAAATTGAGAGACAGAAAATGCTAAACTGAACAATAGAGGTATACAGAGAAAATGAGAGAGAGGAGGAGAGAGAGGAGAGAGAGAGAGAGAGAGAGAGAGAGAGAGAGAGCCTGTATCTGTATTGAAGCTGCATCTGTTATAATAATAAGGGAGGCGGGGGAGAAGGGGGGAAGTATTTTCCCCGATAGCCGCCGTCTACCAATTGACCTCCGATAATTAGATTTATCTTCAGTCAATAACAGATATATAATACGCTCTCTCCCCCCCCCCTCTCTCTCTCTCTCTCTCTCTCTCTCTCTCTCTCTCTCAACTAGTACATAAACTTACGCACACAAGCTCTTTCTCTCTCTCTCTCTCTCTCTCTCTCTCTCTCTCTCTCTCTCTCTCTCTCCTCTCTCTCTCTCTCTCTCTCTCTCTCTCATCTATCTATCTATCTATCTATTTATCTATCTCTTAAAATATACATATAGAAAATCTTTTACGGTGTTTTATACTTATATATCTTTCACCATTGTCTCCACACATCAATAAGGTGTACTCACTTCACCTGCTGAGCTGATAAGGGTTGCCAACCACATGACTTACTCCATTATTACGTTATTTAATATTTTAATTAATGGCAAGAGATTCTGACACAGAAATGCGTTTTGAACCACAATGCAGAATTTCGAATAAGGGTCTGTGTGGTTGTGAACTAGAGAATGATGCGATGAGTTTTCAAATTGTAAAGAAAATTGGATGGGAATTGCCTTGCATATTCCAATTTCAATTCCTATTTAGGTTCAATTCCTAGCCCTTCTTCACGCCTTTTATGTAATTGGATGGGAATCGTCCAGCGTCTTACAATTTATTCCCTATATGGGTCTAATTGCAATCCCCTCCAGAAGTCCTCTTTGTAAGGTGGACGGGAATTGCATGGAAATTGGCCTGTGTCATCCAATTCCATTTCCTATTTGGCCACAATTCCAACCATATCCTCAGCCTCTCTGTGTAAATTGGACGGAAATTGGATCGGATTTTTTTCCTCGTCTTCCAGTTCCATTCTGTATTTTGGTGCAATTCCAAACTCATTTTCACGGTCTTTTCCAATTCCATTCCGTAATTGGATTCAATTCCAAGCCCTTCCCACGCCCTGTCCCAATTTCATTCCCAATTTAAGTGCAATTCCAAGTATCGTTTTGTTTCCTTTGAGCGATCATTCGCCCATTTCAGCGCCCATTTCCTGGGCGGATTAACAAGCTCTTTCAGGTAAACTTGGGCGGGGTTCATGTTTTGATGTGGGTGGGGTTCTCAGTCTATGGTTCCCGGACCTCCTACGGCCCCCATGGAGCAAGCTCGAAGCGCTCTAGGTTTTGATGAGTAATAATAATAATAATAATAATAATAATAATAATAATAATAATAATAATAATAATAATAATAATAATAACAATGAAAATTATCATGATCATCATTATTGTCATCATCATCATTATCATCATAAAGTACTTATATTAACACTATCTAACATACTACTCTTATTGTTAATTCGTTATTTTTATTAACTCAATTATTAAACATTCAGCCTAATTTCCTAAGTCTGGACTAAAAACATATTGCATTTTGTATTCTTCTAAAACGTTTTAAAACGTTTCATAATCATACAAAGCGTTACGAAACGTTCTGGAACATTTAAAAACGTTCTTAAATATTACAAAGTGCATTGAAGTGTTTTCAGATTTTAATGCATTATATTGCTGCATTTTGTATTCTTCTAAAACGTTTTGAAACGTTTTATAATCTTACAAAGCGTTACGAAACGTTCCGGAACATTTAAAACCGTTCTAAAATATCACACAGTTCATCTACAAAACGTTTTGAAATGTTTCAGAACGTTTTGAAAACTTTTTACACGTTGCAAGGCTTTATAAAACGTTCGACTACGTTTTAAGTCGCTTTAAATTTTCTTAAAAAGTTATGAAAGTTGTTGTGTTCTAATACTTTATAAAACATTATAAAACTTCAGGAAAATTTTAGAGTTTCAGATCACTTTGAAACCTTTTAAAGCTTTACAAAGCGTTACGAAACGTTCTGGAACGTTCAGAAATTTTGCAAATACTACATAGGGTTTTGAAAAGTTCTTGATTTTTTTTCTTTTAAGGCGTTGTGAGAAATTCCATAACGTTTCAAAACATTACAAAAGAGTTATGAAAATCTGGTGTTTCATGACTTTTGAAACGTTACAGAGCGTTACAAAACGTTTTGAAATTTTTTTGAACATTTCAGAGACATATAAATTTGCAGATATTTTAATGTTTAAGGAGTTTAAAAAAAAGTGTCAGTGTTTCCTGAGTGGTGAGGAAACGTTAAAAATTTAATAATGCGCCAAATAACGTTCAGGACCATTTTAAATCCATTCAAGGCCTCACAAAACTTCCTGGAAAGTTTTTAATCATTTTAAATCACTGCTATTAAAACGTTTTGAGACTTTCAAAACATTTAAAAAAAGTTACAGAGCATTGTAAAGAGTTCTAGAACATTTTAAAAGCGTTACAAAGCGTTATGAAAAATTCCAGAACATTTTAAAAGTGTTACAAAGCGTTATAAAAAGCTCCAGAACATTTTAAAAGCGTTACAAAGCTTTATAAAAAGTTTCAGAACATTTTAAAAATGTTACAGAGGGTTACGAGAGTTCCAGAACCATTTTAAAAGCGTTATGAAAAGTTTCAGAAAACTTTAAAAGCGTTACAAAGCGTTATAAAAAGTTCCAGAACACTTTAAATGTGTTACAGAGCGTTATATAAAGTTTCAGAACACTTTAAAAGTGTTACAGTGTTAAGAAAATGCCAGAACATTTTAAAGAGCGTTATTATAAGTTCCAGAATAATTTTAGAAGCGCTACAAAGAGTTCAAACAGTTTCAGAATATTTTAAAAGCGTTCCAAAGCGTTATGAAACGTTTTATAGCGTTTCTCGTTTTATTTTTCTTCCTTTATTTGCTGCAAACGATCCACCGAAATGCATATAATGGTTTTATGAAGCGGGAACTTCTGGTTTTTATTGTTCTTGTAAAATAACAACAAACATTTTCGCCTTTATGAATTTGTGACAGAGAGGGAAGTGAGTGGGATGAGAGGGAAGGAGAGAGAGAAAAAAGAGATGGAGAGGGAAATTTGGAGTGGGTTATTAGATGACGGACCCACGTTTGAACCCAACGCGGGGCGACAGGAAGGGTGTCCTGCCTTAATTCTCCAGCTTCAGCCAGCCTATACCTATATGAATTTTTGGCAAAGAGGGAATGAGGAGGGAATTGAGAGGGAGAAAAGGAAGAGGAGAGGGAAGTTTGGAGTGTGGGGACGAAAAGTGTTGTTGTTTACCCTTTCGAATGAGGGTGGACACAGACAGATTAGAGCTAGGGAATCAAGGCTGGATGCCTTACCTAATGCCCCGCGGTAGGCTGGAACATGGGTGTGTCACTACTCAAGTTGAGCGCTCTAACCACTCCTCTACAGCTGTGTATTTACAGGGATATAAGTAAGTAAGAGAATATGGGAGATAGGGGAAAAGCAAGTTCTCTGAAACTTCGATCTAAGGTTCCCTAATTCACGTTGGGGTTAAAGAGTAAATATATATTAAGAGGATCTCACCAAGAGTCAGGAAGGGACATGAGCATTATTGGGGAGTATGTGTGCTTTTTTGTCACTCTTAATCTCTATTATGGGGGTGGACACAGACAGGTTGAAGCTGGGGAGTTAAGGTTGGATGATTCCCACCGCCCCACGGTGGCTCCGAATGTTGATCCGTCACTTTCTGATGCGAGTACTCTTCCCACTGCGCTACCGCTGTTGGATTATTGAAGGAGTAAGCAGATTTTGGCCTTGTAGAAAGATTATTATTATTATTATTATTATTATTATTATTATTATTATTATTATTATTGTTATTATTATTATTATTATTATTATTATTATTATTATTATTATTATTATTATTATTATTATTATTATTATTATTATTATTATTATAATTATTACTATTATTTATTATAAAGTAGTATCATCATCATCACCATCATCATCAAAATTATTATTATTATTATTATTATTATTATTATTATTATTATTATTATTATTATTACAGCGAAGGATGTCTTTCAGCAGGGACGACGAAGTAATGCAATCAACATCTCTCTCTCTCTCTCTCTCTCTCTCTCTCTCTCTCTCTCTCTCTCTCTCTCTCTCTCTCTCTCTCTCTCTCTCTCTCTCTCTAAACAATGCATGATTTTGATGTCTTAACAAATGATCACGAATTCTTTGCCTTCAAACTAGAGAGACGAGACAAGGGAAAACGAATGTCCCCGCAAGGAAGGGGATGGAGTAGGAGGTGGAATGGTGGAGGGGGAAGTGGGGGATGGAGGGGTAGAGTGCAGAGGGAGGAGGAGGGAGGGAGTAGGGAAAGGATCCTAGAGAGGGAAGAAGAGTATCGGGAACAAGAGGAGGCTTAGGATTAGAAGAACCAGAAGAGGAAGATGGAGGAGGAGGAAGTAGAAGAAGAAGAAGAAGAAGAAGAAGAAGAAGAAGAGGAGGAGGAGGAAGAGAAGAAGCATTTAAAGACATAGGAGGAGGAGGGAGAAAGAACAAAACACAGAGAAGGAGATTCAGAGGACACAGGAGGAGGAGAGGACCGAAGAGGAGGACAAGAAGACGAGAAGGAGGGAAGGAGGAGGAGAAGGAGAAAAGGTGGAGGGAGGGAGGTCGCAGGATGCCAGGAGAAGGGGGAATGAAAGCTTAGAGGACCCTGGAGAGGAGAGAAGAAGAAACTTAAGAAAGAGAAATGAGGAGAATTAAGAGGAGAAGGAGAAGAATAAGAATAACACGGAGGAGGAAAAGGGGTGAAGAGGAAATAGAAGACGGAGGAAAAGGAGAAAGGAGAGAGGAAAATGATGAAATCAGAAGGAGGAGGAGGAGAAGAAGAAGAAGAAGAAGAAGAAGAAGAAGAAGAAGAAGAAGAAGAAGAAGAAGAAGAAACAATTTATATATCTCTGACTGAAAACAATGACGTACTCATTTGAGCAGCTAGAATTACATACTCTCTCTCTCTCTCTCTCTCTCTCTCTCTCTCTCTCTCTCTCTCTCTCTCTCTCTCTCTCTCTCTCTCTCTCTCTCTCTCTCTCTCTCTCATTAGCTTGAAGACAGGTTTAAAACGTGACATTTTGAAGCTTTTAAGACGTTCGAAGATAGCGATGTTACCCTCATTAAGAATTTAATGAGGTATTTATTGTTATTATTATTATTATTATTATTATCATTATTATTATTATTATTATTATTATTATTATTATTATTATTATTATTATTATTATAATTATTATTATTATTATTATTATTATTATTATTATTATTATTATTATTATTATAATTATTATTATTATTATTATTATTATGATGTGAGCTACTACTGCTACTTCTGGTGCGACCACTATTATTCTACTACTACTATTATTGCTACTACTAATAATAATAATAATGATAATAATACTACTGCTAATAATAATAAAAGTGATAATAATAATGATAATAATAATAATAATAATAATTATAATAATAATAATAATAATAATAATAATAGTAGTAATAATAATAATGATAATAATAATAATAATAATAATAAAATAATAATAATAATAATAATAATAATAATAATAATAATAATAATAATAATAATAATAATAATAATAATAATAGCAATTTGTGTAATCTTTTATCTCTAGTGTATATAATTTTAATGATTACTTGCCGTCATCAGATCATTAGACGCAACTCTCTCTCTCTCTCTCTCTCCTCTCTCTCTCTCTCTCTCTCTCTCTCTCTCTCTCTCTCTCTCAATATGATGAAATAGAGTGCAATCCAGGCACGGAGCTAAGTACCAGTTCTTTTAAATATTATTTTGAGGTTTCCTAAGTCTTTTATGTTATTGTTTCCTTTTATTTTCCTCTTTTATTCATTTTCCTCTGGCACTTTTTCCTCTTGGCATTAGTTTATATATTTTTTTTACTTCTCTCTCTATTTTAACCCTTTTTTCACTCATTCTTCGCTCATTTTTTCAATAATTTTTCACTCATTTTTCACTTTTTTTTTTTTTACTAATTTTCACGCATTTTTAACTAATTTTTCTTTTTCTTTTATTTTTCTAATTCTTTCTTCATTTCCTCTTTCTTCTTTTCTCTTTTTTTACTTCTTTATCCCATTCCTCTTTGTCCATTTGTTTGTTATTAATTTTCCTCTTTTTCCTCTTTTATCTTTTAAGTTTATTTAATTATCCCATTTTACAATTATCTTTTTTTTTCTTTTCTTTAATGTTTTCCTCTTATTTTCCATTTTCCTTTTTCCTCTCGTTTTTTTTCCAATTAATGTTGTTCATTGTCTTTAATTTTCCTTTTTTTCATTAATTCCATTTTCTTATTCTTTTTTCTTCTTCTTTTGTTCTATCTTATTCATCCCTATTCTTTTCCTCATTTTTGCTTTTCTTCTATTTTCCTTTTTCCCTTTTCTTATTTTTTCTTCATTTTCCTCTTTTTTTCTTAATTTTCCTCTTTTTTTCTTAATTTTCCTCTTTTTTCTTCATGTTTCTTTTTTCTTAATTTTCCTCTTTTATTCTTAATTTTCCTCTTTTTTTCTTCATTTTCCTCTTTTTTCTTAATTTTCCTCTTTTTCTTATTCCCCTTATTTTTTTCCTTCTTATTCCTCTGTATTTTGTTTTTCTTGTTCCTCTTTTTTTATTCCTATATTTTTTCCTTCTTTTGCTCTATTCCTCTTTATTCCCATTTTCATTTTCTTTCTCTTTTTCTCTTTCTCCTTCATTCCCATTGTCGTAGGACTTTTGGCTAGGTGTCAAAGGAAACATTGAACACTCTCTCCAGTGTTTACTAGGATGAGGCCTATATTTAAAAGGGTCACGAAGATATATAGCTGGTCCCATGGGACTCGGCATCTGGCGTTCAAATATCTCAAGAGGGTGTGAGATATAAACAAGTCCTTTATTCCCCATACCACACAGGAACACTTGTCCTAAATGTGAAGTACATGCCCGGGGGAGATACCCAATGGCAATAGGCAATTACCACCCACTCCTTTGCAATAGGCTCGTTGGAATAGCCCCTCCCCAAAATAGGCGGGACTCCACTTCGAACCTGGAGTTGATTTGCAGGACTGGATGTCAAGCCACGCCCTGCCCTTGGGGTATTTCAAGAACCACCCAGGGCAGGCAGAGTGAGTTGAGTTAGAGACCGGGCCTTGCCAGCAGCAGAGTTAACACAGTACAGCTGAGTTAGCCTCCCCCTTTTTGGGGTGGGACTCAGGAATTAGTCGTGACAGGAACTGTAGTAATAGGAGCTCTGAGTACATAGATGTTAAAATAAGAATAAAGGAATATAAAGAAGATGTTTTTCACCAACCACGCTACCATAGTTATAATTATAACGTAGTAAGTAAATCCTTACGTCAGTGGTGAACAGCTCGGGATCAATCCACGCCGATACTTTACCGAAGAGAAAGAAGAAAAAAATAGAAGAAAAAAATATATAGCATCTATGGAAGAAAAGTACAAGTGAAGAAACTTCAAGACGCTTACCAGCAGTGAGAGAGTGACACCGAGAAAGTCAGAGCTCCCCCTTCACTTACAGTATCATATTATGAGATCCAGCCACTCTCCCCCGCCTCCGTATTGGCAAGGCCCCTCCCCAGCAGTAAAAGTATCAACGAGAGTATTCATGGAAGTCACCGTCGCACTGAGCCAAAGTGTGATCGGGGCATTGAGTGAAAATGCCCATTACAAGAAGTATAAGTTGCCGGATCCGACCAAGAAGATGGCGATTCGTCAATTTTACTCGAGAGATAGAGAATTGGACGGGAACCTCCAGCGCCCAGAAAGGAAAACCCCCTCCTTCCTTGCCTTCTGCCATGAAGTTTTTCAGGACCACCTCCTTAAAATAGCTAAGTACTTGTGATCTGTATCCAGTGAGTAATGGGACAATTATTAAAAGAAATTGAGGTCGGTGGACGCCGCCATTTTATCTTGTAGTTATGCTTTGACTCAGCCAACCCGCCTATAAGGGGTGTGGCGCTTAATAAGTTGATAAAAGTAGAATTTCTGTACCCATTACTAACACGGATAATTTGTACTAATAGCTATAAGCAGTAATAAACTCCATTTTTGTTATAATTTGAGTAATATAAAGAATTTGCGTTGGAAGTGTGTTCCATTTATTTGTATTAATGCTTAGATTGAATTTTAAGAACGCGAATGTATCGATTTTTAATTGACGAATTTAACGCACGTGAAATCACTATTACAGTATATTAATTTCTTAAGTGTAAGAATTATAGTGAGTAATATACGTGAAATCTGTTTTTAAGTTTTTTTTTTTT
>JAXCGZ010012180.1:0-17500 GCA_037179515.1 Halocaridina rubra
TATATATATATATATATATATATATATATAAACTGTGCGAATTTTTATGATTTAGAAGCTGCAATAGACTGCGTATTAGTGAAATATATTTTAAATGTATGATAAAAATGTTATACTGTAAAGATGAAACGGATTCCCGCGTAACCTCATGTGTCGTGCCAAAGGAGTTACTTAGTGTGTCACTAAATGTCTTATAAGAATTAGGAAAGCTCTCAGATAACTGCTTTAGCTTTGATATAAACAGTCTACTGAAAGTCTATGTTCATTTTACTCCCACTTCCCAACCTCATTGTGGCCCGTTTTAGCATTAAATTTTTATCCTCGTTTTATGGGTTTATATTATATTTATCTAGACACATTACCATGTTTGTAAACAATAAAATGCATAGTTACTCCTGACCAGGATTCGAACCCATATCAAAAAGTCAATCCACTAGTGTTCTTTAGACATTATCGACTCCACAACTATGTATATATATATATATATATATATATATATATATATATATATATATATATATATATATATATATATATATATATATATATATATATATATATATATATATATATATATATATATATATATATATATATATATATATATATATATATATATATATATATATATATATATATATATATATATATATATATATATATATATATATATATATATATATATAATATATATATATATATATATATATATATATATATATATATATATAAGCACATTACATATGTGAAAACATGAATCATTTTTTACCCCGACCGGGACTCGAACCTAGGACTTATGATTACTAAGTCAAGGCGCTACACAGGTATGTGTGTATTTCAGGCAATCCTATCCATATATTGTAAACCTTGAGTGTAAAGCAAAGGAAGATTAAGAATAAAACTAAAAAAAAAAAAAAACATAGATATCAACAACAATACTTCCCAGTGCATAACTCTTGAATATTATGAAACACTTGAGTAACTTTTCTAAGGTATATTTCTAAAACTTCATCTTTATTTCCAATAACTCTTTTGTAAGTTCAGCAATAAATCTCTCTTATGCTGTGTCTTTGTTCATTGTTGAGCGAAATACCCTTAACAGGGTTACAGTTTTGCTGGATGAGAAAAATGTCCAGGTTGACAGTTTTTCTTGATAACAGAAATATCCATTTGTTATTTATTCTATTTATTGGTCATTTTTAGTAGTAAAATTGTAACTGATCAGGAACCAATATATCCAATAAGGCATTCATGATTTCTTTAATGACCGAGGACTCATGGTTATCAAGTCTGATTTTGCTAACTCCAGCATATGAGCAATGAATGACCTTAGGTCCAAAGCTCCCATGTCTTATAACGAACTTTACACATTTATCAACGGTTTAAATTGGATTATTTTTTGTGCCCCTATCTTTATTTCATAATTACCAATACTTATGTGTACTGTACATGGACTACTTCGGTCTGGCAAAAGTGCCACCTTCGTTAACATCTTTAAAAAAAAAATTCCTGCAACATTTGGTGATTAGATCGAAAAACCATGTGCCAATTTATCTTTTGGTGTCGTTCTTTGTGGTCAGTAAGAGCTTGAAAAATTGTGGTGTCGTTTCATACGTCTGGTCTCATCCATTCCTCTTTCGGGGCTTTGTTCCTCCCACCTCTCTCTCTCTCTCTCTCTCTCTCTCTCTCTCTCTCTCTCTCTCTCTCTCTCTCTCTCTCTCTCTCTCTCTCTCTCTCTCTCTCTCTCTCTCTCTCTCTCTCTCTCTCTCTCTCTCTCTCTCTCTCTCTTCATTTGTTGTTAATAACTGTGAAGATTTTATAGTTTTGCTCTATTCTCTTCTAGAGGGAAAAAGAATCGAGCCACATGGGGAGTAAACCAACTCAACTTTGTGTTGACCCCAAGTATAGACCAATAAAGGCTAGTGTTAAGAAAAGATTAACGAATAGTTCCCAAGTGGATGGCGAGATACATCGATCCTCATAAGTACGGAATATATATATATATATATATATATATATATATATATATATATATATATATATATATATATATATATATATATATATATATATATATATATATATATATATATATATATATATATATATATATATATATATATATATATATATATATATATATATATATACATATATATACATATATATATATATATATATATATATATATATATATATATATATATATATATATATATATATATATATATATATATATATATATATATATATATATATATATATATATATATATATATATATATATATATATATATATATATATATATATATATATATATATATATATATATATATATATATATATATATATATATATATATATATATATATATATATATATATATATATATATATATATATATAAATATATATATATATATATATATATATATATATATATATTTATATATATATATATATATATATATATATATATATATATATATATATATATATATATATATATATATATATATATATATATATATATATATATATATATATATATATATATATATATATATATATATATATATATATATATATATATATATATATATATATATATATATATATATATATATATATATATATATATATATATATATATATATATATATACAATTGAGTGCTAACAACAGGTCACGTTGTGATGAGAGTTGAAAGGACATGCTGAAGGGTGGGTCTTGAAGGCATTTTTGGATGGTAAAACAGAAAGGAGAGACAAGTACGCTTTCTTGAATTGAGTTGGTTTCTTTGGTTACTCAGGTCGGTATTTCCTGTTCATAGTGAACTCATATTTAGTGTTTCTCATTTTTATTTCCGGAGAAGTTTGCAGGGTGAGTAGTGAAGCTTTTGTCCATTCAATTTCTCATTTTAGAAGCTATCTAGGCCATTGAATGTCATGGTGGCAAAGAGTAAATTTCATACCGAGATGCTGAAATCATAGAATAGGAAGGGAGATGTTGTGTGAATAAAGAGGGTTATACTTGCTTTATACCATTGTTTCTTGAAGGAGATGCACTAGCACTGAGTCTGGAGATGGGTGAAAATGATCAATCAGATGTTGATGAGACCAAGAGTAGATTAAAAGAAGCTTTTGTGTAGGGTATGTTTGATGGTTTTGAAAGGTTGAACAAGGTACAGTGGTTAGGGGAACAAGTAGATGTATTTGCTAATGAAATAAGGAGGGTAGCTGGTGGAATGGCGTATTCTTGGAGAGAGCTGTAAAGTTAGGGTTTGTGATTTTATTACCAGACCAAATATCAATGGAATTACAGCAGATAAAGGATATTGAGTCAGTGGGTATGGACGATTTATTTGCTACAGCTTGAGTCTTGACAATAGGAGGAGATGAAGAGATAGTGGCAGTAGCTAGTAAAGTTCTGACTGCAGCAGAAAATCAGTGAACTCTGCGACCCCAACGTGATATGCTGAGTGGCATAGAGGAAGACACACATAAGTTTAAGGGCCGACGTTTCACGAGTGGAGGCCCACACATGGCTAGAGTGTGTAAGGTGCCAGAACCAGACATCATCCGCTCCAGATGTAGAAAATTGGGATTTATAGTAAACTGCTGTAATCAGAGGAAAGACCAAGGAGGGGCTACTGCAACGGAGGCTACCCCCTCAGTTCAGTACAGGTGCTTACAAGTATTCTGCCGATGTTAGAGGTTTTGGTAGGTGCCAGAGAGGCCAGAATTAGTGTTGTCCGGCTGTTCAACCACTGTGATGGCCGATCAATTAGCTGGAAAGTGTTATGAGGGAGAGGAAAGGAGTTTGGTGACTATCAATGGAAGCAAAATTAGGTGTGAGGGTTCTCGAGAAGTGGAGTTGATAATACAGGGCATCTAATTGTTCTTAATACAGTTATTGATGGCATTGAGGTAGTACTAGGGGTGGATATGATCATCTAGTTTAATGAAGTGACATTTATGAATGAAAGAGTGAAGTTTGGAAAGTGCTAAGTCTCCTCAAGCGTTGAGAGGGAGGAGGCTCAGTGCACAGTGGCAGTGTGAAAAGATAGAGAAATTCACAAGGCAATTGAGGCTATTGAAACAAACTTTGCTTGGGTGGAAGTGATAGTCTTGGTAAGCAAGAGCCGAAGGTGAAGCTCCCCCGTTCACTTTTCCCAGTCAGAGAGGTAGTTGAATCACATAAGGATGTAGCAAAAAAAAAGGTATTGAGAAAGGGGATGCATTGTTAAAAATTAAGGACAAGGATTTTATTGCAGTATTTGATGGCAAGAAGTGGGTGGTAGAGAGGTTTTTGAATGGAGAGTTGTCAGTTTTGAGAAACAATATTGGTTGTTATGAGTATACTGAAAAAAGATTTTGACAAAGAAGTGAAGCAGTGGACTGATAAGGATATCTTTAAGCCTTAGGGTGAGGAGGATAAGAGTGGAGTGTTGCCTTTAATGGCAGCAGTTCAGCCAACAAATGATAAGGTTCGGCCTGCATTGGATTTTCGCGAGCTTAATACATATGTGAAGTATCATACTGGTGGTGTTGCCAGGCCACGAACGACACGGTTTTGACTCCCCGTGGATTTTGGAAAAACCACTTTAATTATCCACTGCATTAGCCTCATTAACAAGGCATGGAAGGAGGTCTCATACCGAACACTGAACATAGCCTGGAGGAAACTATGGCCAGGTTGTGTGGCTGATAGAAAATTCGAGGGTTTCAAGCAGGAGATAGCTATTAAAATTGTGAACAAAATTGTGGCCACGTGCAAAAATTTGGGCTTGGAGGTCAATGAGGAGGATGTAGAGGAGCTGGCGGATGATCACAAACAAGAACTCAAAACCAAAGAGCTAACAGAGGTGTAACGTGAACAGGTGAAGAATCTCCAAGAGGAGCAGTAAGTGGAGGAAGGGGATGAGAGGATAAAAGTTTCCAGTGAAAAATTTAAAGAAATTTTAGTAAGTGGAGAGATGTGCAGGCTTTTATTAAGCCTCATCACCCAGACAATACTGTGAGCAACAGAGTAGAGACCATTTTAAATGACAATGCAATGTCTCACTTTAGAATTTTTTTTATGACTGTGACACCAGGACGGGTAAAAAAAAAAATACCCTCATCGGGCCTGGGCACAATTATCAGCAACGAAAAAGGCTAATTTCTCTGGATCGTTTTCTTGTGCCAATAGCCAGAGAAACACCTTCCCTCCCAAAGGGGACATAGAGGGCAAACACTAGAAATACAGCCAGTGCCTGAAGGGTTGCCAAACATTTTTATGGAAGGGAACTCTCCATCAAAGGAGTAGTCTTCCTCCTCCTTCACCACCATTCACATTTGCCAGCAACAATCAACCACAAAGGTAAATACAGTACTGTACCACATTTTATTTTGTAAGAGTAAAATTTCTTTTTATTATAAATGTAATTTTCCCATTACAGGCGTATTTATACAAGCTAATATTCATAAAAAAAATACTAAATGATATATTTCTGTTGTTGTAGAGCGGATTAATTGGATTTCCATTAATTTCAATGGGAAAAATTGTTTTCAGTCACGAACTTCTCGCCTCACGAACAGTGTTTAGAAACGGATTATTTAGTGACTAGAGGTACCACTCTGTGTAATTACCTAACTGTGCTCACGGGAAAGAGCCCAAACCTCGTATCTCCCCATCTCCTGATTGGTTCCATTTTGTACATAGTGATACTTATCATACTTGTCCTTAAAACTATGGATTGAATTAGCATTAACTACCTTCTCCCTAAGCAAATTGCAATCATCAACTACTCTTTCACTAAAAAAGTACATCCTTACATCCTGCAAAGATCTTTCTTACCAACCTTCAAGGTATGACCTCTTGTTCTTGAACCAGCCATATCAAAATATCCATCCCTATTCACTCTGTCAAAACCATGAAGGAATTTAAATCCCGTCACCATATTCCCCCTCATTCTTCTATCTTTGAATGATGGTAAAAAAGGAAGGATAGACACAGCTCTAAACAATAGGTCTGTTTCCTTGACCAGTATAGCTTGCACAATTATGAAGAAACTAAACAAACAAACAAACAAAACAAAAACATTTATTTCCATTTTGTACAATGGTTATTCAACATTAATAGTAACTTATAAGTAGACATGTAATTAAACTAACAAATAAGAGGGTTAGACATATAGTTAAATTAAATGTAGCTTTCATAGAAAATAATAATGCTGTAATAAAAATGTTACAATAATGTTAATAATAAAGTAGTAAGTATGCCACTAGATACAGGATCGTTATTATCGGCATCATTTCCATATTTGTTTCCTTACAATGAGAATAATTAGTTCTTCATGAGCAGCAACTATTTGTCCAAAAGAAAACTATATAGTTTGCCTTTGAAAGCTGTGAAAGAGGATGCATTTTTAAGATGCTCTGGAATATTATTCCAGAGTGTTGGCCCTTTGATAGTGATCATCTTTGAACCTGCTTCTCTGTTTGTTCTGTGAATAAAGAGCTCACTGCTCTGTCTTGTGTTGGTTCCCCTTATATCCCTGACTGTTTTTAAATCAAATAGCCAGCTAGGATAATGATGGTCCAAAATTTTGATTACAAAAACATAAATAGCATAAGCGACCTTATTTTCTGCCCGCAGCCACCCAAGTTTATTGAGAGCTGGTGTGATGTGGTCATATTTTCTTATTCCTCCCAGGGCAACTCGAGCTGCAAAATTAATAAGCTTCTGTATTCTGTTTATCTAAGTCTTAGTGGTAGCTCCCCAAACAGTTGTGCAGTAATTAATGTGACTTAGGGCTAGAGATTCAACAACAGTTATTCGAGTGGTAGTCTCAAAATTGTCTTTTATACGTGATAAGTACATTAATGTTCCTGTAACCTTTTTGCATACTTTATCTATGTGGGAATCAAACAACATGTGGTTATCAAAGTGAATTCCTAGGTTTTTGACTGTTTTGCTAGGTGTGATAATATTGTCGCAAAAATTAATTGTTGTGTTTTCTGGAATTTGTGCTATGTGGAACCTTGAACCAATATATATGCACTGTGTTTTACTTTCGTTAATTAACAGCCCAATTTCTTGGAAATAGGTTTTAATTTTTGACAGAGTGTTTTCTGCTCTTAAAGTTAGCTCTGGGAGATTATTAATATCACCACTAAGGAGTAGTTGAGTGTCATCTGCATATTGTACGACTAGACAGTCAGAAATGAAAGAAGATAGATCATTTACGTAAATGGAGAAGAGGATAGGACCAAGTACTGATCCCTGTGGAACACCAAATGATACATTTTTTGGCACAGAGATAATGTTGTTAAGACGTATGGACTGTTTACGATTAGATAGATACTCGCTAAACCAGCTTGGATCAATATTTAAGTTAATATATTTACTTAAAAGAATTTCATGGTTTACACTGTCGAAGGCTTTTGATAAGTCTAATAATACGAGAAGAGATATTTTTTTCATATCTATATAATTATATATACTATTCGTAACTTTAAGCAGTGCAGTTTCCGTCGAGAGTTTCGGTCTGAAACCATGCTGGTTAATACTTATTATTCTATTTGATTCTAAATATGACATAAGTTGCATGCAACAATTTTTTCTAATATTTTAGAGAAAATGGGTAGGAGGGAAATGGGACGATAGTTTGTCACATCTTCTCTGTCCCCCTTTTTATGCAGAGGTATTACATGTGCTATTTTCCAAGAGTCAGGAAACTTTTTAGTAACAATTGAAGTGTTCATAATAGTTAGAATATAGGATGCAATCATGGGTAGAGCATCTTTGATGAACTGAAATGGTATACCATCTGAACCATAAGAGCCAGAGTTTCTTAGGCTCTTTATGGTAAGAATTAGGGTAGCACAATCGATAGGAATAATCTTGAAGTACTCTTTTGTGTTTTCATTGGAAGAATTGTCATTTAAGCAATTACTCATATTCACTGAGTTGATGTTTTCTTGAGTTTTTTCATATGTATTTTTGCCAACGTTAGCAAAATAGTTATTAAAGTTTTCTGCTTTGTCTTTGAACTCCGTAATATTTTCATATCTTTCTGAGGTACTCTTTTCATTTGGTATCATGCTTCTTATCACTTTCCATGTTGCTGCTGTATCATGTCTAGAGTCATTAAATTGTTTTTTGTAAAAGTCTTTTTTACTTACACTGATGAGAGATCTGACACGTTTCTTTTCTGTTTTATAACGTTCTCGGAGAGTCATATCATATCAATTCATTTTTAGCTCTTTTTGTATTTGATTTCTGATTTGCATTGCCTCTTTGATGTCATTAGTTAGCCAGGGGGCTGAGGGGAGGGGTTATTTTTCTTGTTACAATGGGTGCACAACTATCTAAGCATTCAAGGAAGATTTTGTTAGAATCTCAACCTGCAAATCGACGTTATCTGTGTATTTAATTCTATTAAGTGCATTTGTGTTGTTGATTAATGTTTCACAAAAGATATCAGGGGAGTAATTTTTTAGACACCGGAATGTCTTGAGGAGAGGCTTCCTTTTCGGCTTGTTTATGTTTAGCATAGCAATGTTCAGCTCGTGGTCTGCAATTGGGCAGGGAACTACGTCCCAATAGAGTATACTTTCCACTTTATTTGTTGTTATCAGATCTATAAGAGTCCTAGAATTGGGGGTTATGCGGGTCGGTTTTGTCACAATTTGTGTTAACTTCACAGTGTTGATCACCCTTTTCATTCTGTTATCTGCTGAGAGCAAGTCATCATTAAAATCACCAAGTATGTATATGGGTTTATGACGCACAGAGATATTTCTGAATGTTTCTAGTAGATGATTGAATGAACTGGTAGGTGCTTTAGGGTGACGGTAAATACACCCTACAATGAAAGATGGAAGTTTCTGATACTGCACAGTGATCCATAAATCTTCGAGCTCCTCAGTTTTTTCTGAACCTGTGGCTATTTCTGATGCACTAAGATAATTTCTAGCATAAATACAAACCCCACCCCCTCGGCCATGGTCATTACGAAATATTTTAAACTCTGGGATATTCACATATCTATTTTCAGTTGTAGGAGGAAGCCAAGTTTCACTTACACAGAGGATGTCTATGTTGTAGTCTTTTGTTAGCATTATTATTTCCTCAAAATGAGCGAGCAGGGACTGAGCGTTCACATGTACTAATGTTACATTCTTACCATGTTTCATTGGGGTGGTATCCATAGTCATAGTTGTAGTTTCGACTGTGTGATTCTGCTGGGAATTCATCATTGTAGTGTGTTCTGGGGTTAGCCCATGGATCCTGGTGTCTGTACCTGCCGTTGGATGTATAACGCTGGTTTGAGTACGTGCCGTGGTATGATCAGGCCTTCCCAAAGTTTGTATGCCTAGGTGAGTGTCTAGGGTTGTAAGAGCCATCACTCCAGGAGAAGTCTCTTGTGCGTGGACGGCGATAAGAGAGGTTTGTATCGTGTCTCTTTCTGTAGTCTCGCATATAGGGGATTGTTTCATTAGCTCTTTGCTGTTTATTTTGGTATGACTGTAGTTTGGGAAATTTTGTAGAATACCCAGGTTGTGTCCATTGTTTGCCCCCACGAAATGGCTGGACACTTGTGCCTGTAGGCCATTGATTCAGTTTGTAAGGCACATATTCAAATCCTTTCGATATCGTTATTGCGAAGGAAACCCAGTTTGGTTTGCGAGAAAGCTCCTTAATCAAGACTTCTTCATAAGGAATGCCTTGATTTGTCAATGTATTACGTATCTCTCTCAAAGGGGTTGCCAGGAATGCGAATATATATTTGAGCTGTAACCCTTGCACTTGCATTATTGGGCAACTGTACTTCAAATTAGAGTTGCAAATAGTGAAACAGAGAAGCCATACGCGACAAATTTGTCACTCCACTTGCGTGTCTTCGGCACTGCAAAATCGCTCAAGTCTGTGGACAAAACAAAGAGGCTTTGTAGCAAAAAAAAAAAAAAAGAACTCTAGTCAGAATTATAAATTTGATCTTCAAATTTCAAACATTTTTCAGGCCCATTATATTGGTGCAGGTTTGGACCAGTTTCATCAATCCATTCACTTATAAAAATGATTCGACATATGAAGAGGGAGAGATATTTTGTGGTGAGTTAAAAGCAAAGGAGGAAAAATATACCTTTTAGTATTACTGGCATTTGAAATTGACGTATAACTCATATATACATGGACTGAACTGTACTGCTGCACTGCTACTATGCAACTACTGCGGGGAGCGACGCAGTCTCATCGTCTCACGTCAGGCATCAGCACATGCACCAAACGTGTACCATAAAGTTTTGTGACGCAGACTTCCTAGGAAAATGTAGATTGATCGGACAGATTTAGTGCTTTTCATCACCATTCTAATGCGTTACTTCAGTTGAAAATCAGGTTAATGTTTATGAAATAAAAAAATATATGAAAACAATACTTTTGTCATAAAAGTATCCTTTCAATATTTGTTAGACGTCCTTGGAACACTGACATTGTACTGCCACAAATGCAGCATTCCCAGTACCCCCCAAAATTTATTTCAGCATCCCAGGTTAAGAAACGCTGTATCTAGACAATTGCAGCCAATCATAGTAATTACTGAGGCAATATACGCTATTCTTTCCTTGCGAACTGGTTAAGATTCGTTGTAGCTCAGTGGATTTGTATCATACGTGAAATTAACATCTTTTGTATCTTTTCTATTTTTAGGATCACTCACTGTGTGATTACCTAATTGTGATTACCTAATTGTGTTTACGGGAAAGAGCCCAAAGCTCGTATCTTCCCGTCTCCTCATCGGTTCCATTTTATACTTAGTGATACTTATCATACCTGTCCTTAAAACTATGGATTGAGATAGCATTAACTACCTCCTCGCTTAGCCAATTCCAATTATCAACTACTCTTACACTGAAAAAGTATTTCCTTACATCCTGCAAAGAACTTTTCTTACGAAGCTTCAAACTATGACCTCTAGTTCTAGAGCCAGCCATATCAAAATATCGATCCCTATCCACTCTATCATAACCATGAAGGAATTTAAAGACTGTCACCATATCCCCCCTCACTCTTCTAGCTTCGAGTGATGGTAAGTCTAATTCCCTCAGCCTCTCATCATAACTGAGATTGCGTACTTCTGGCACCAGTTTCGTGGCATGTCTTTGAACTTTTTCAAGCTTAGCTATGTGATTTTTCAAGTGCAAATTCAAAAAGGGGGCTGCATATTCGAGTTTTGGCCTCACATAGGTTACATAAATATTTCTGAACATTTCCTTGTCCATGTGCCTGAAGGCTACCCTTACATTTGATAAGAATGCATATGCTGCCCTTACTATGCCATTTATATGTATTTCTGGAGACAAATCGGCCAGTATGTTTACTCCTAGATCTCTCTCATTTTCTGTCTCTTGAAGTTGTACTCCAGCCACCGAGTAGTCAAGCTTGGGCCTTCTTGCACTTGTACCCATTCTCATTACCTTACAATTTGAAGTACTGAATTTCATTAGCCACTTTTCTGACCACTCATGCAGATTATTTAGATCCTCCTGAAGTTCTCTACCATTGTTCTCGTTTTTTACTTTCTTCACAATCTTTGCATCATCTGCAAACATATTCATGAATGAATTTACAGACTCTGGTAGGTCATATATATATACAAGGAACAAAAGTGGCCCTAAAACTGAACCCTGTGGAACTCCACTACTAACTCTTCTCCATTCAGACACTGAGTGTCTTACTCTAACCCTCTGTTCCCTTCCTTCTAAGTAAGTTTTTATCCATTCCAAAACATTTCCACTTATTCTAGCCATTGATTGCAGCTTCCTAATAAGTCTCCCATGTGGAACAGTGTCAAACGCTTTCTGGAAGTCTAGGAATATGCAATCTGCCCAGCCCTCTCTTTCCTGTAAGATTTGGCTTACCTCATCATAAAATTCTACTAAGTTTGTTACTGTTGATCTACCTTCTCTGAAGCCATGTTGCCTCACTGACAAAAAGTTGAAGGATTCCAAGTGAAGAGAGATATGTTTCCTTAGTAGTTTCTCCATAGCTTTGCAAACTATGCTGGTCAAGGAAACTGGTCTATAGTTCAGAGCCGTATCCCTCCTTCCCTTTTTGAAGATAGGTATCACATTTGCTTGTTTCCAGCATCTTGGAATCTCCCCCGACTCCAGTGGCTCCTTAAATATGATAATTAGTGCCACTGATATTGTGTATGCGCATTTTTTAAGCACATGAGGGGATATGTCATCAGGACCTGTAGCTTTATGAACATCTAAATCCATCATCGCTTTGCATACCTCTGTGGCTGTAAGGTTGATGTTCTCTAATACCGGCCCTTGAGCTTCTATCACTGCAATCTGAGGGGGTGGGGTATTTTCTACTGTAAATACTGACTGAAACTCCTTGTTCACTTCTTTGCAGATCTCTTCATCCGTCTCAGTGATGCTTCCATCCGCTCTCTTTAGCCTTAAAACCTGTTCTTGTACCTTCAGTTTTCCTCTGATAAAGCTGTGGAAAAGCTTCGGATTTTCTTTAGCCTTCCTGGTGATGTCCCTCTCATAGTCTCTCTCTGCCTCTCTCCTTTTACTTAGGTAGTCATTTCTTGCTCTTTTGTAGGTTTGCCAGGCATTTATGTTTTTTCTCCTCCTATACCTTTTCCAGCATTTGTCTCTCCACTCCTTAGCTCTTTTACACCCATTATCGAACCATTTCTCTCTGGCATGAATTACACCTACTTTGGTGACAGGTATGCAGCAATCTACTATCTTCCCATATTTCTCACAAAAGATGTCATACATTTCTTGTACAGATTTGTTGTAAAATAAGGTTCTCCAGTCAATAACTGCAAAGCTCATTCATTTTGATGTAATCTCCTTTCAGATAGTTCCTCCTCATGTCCTCAGTGCCTCTACTCTCAGGAAGAATATCTTCAATGATATACTCCATCAACAACACACAGTGGTCACTCTTTCCAATTGGTGGTTCATACTCAATTTTTTCAATATCCAACACATTATCTGTGAACACTAGATCAAGTAGTGATGGCTCATCCCCACCCCTGGCCCTTGTTGGTTCCATTACATGTTGGTGTAGGAAATTCCCTTGTACGCAATCTAGGAATCTTGCCCCGAATGAGTCCTCACCACTGTGTGGGTCAAGATTTATCCAATCTATCTCTTTATGATTAAAGTCTCCCATAATCAAAATCCTACATTTTTTTTCCCGTGCCATGTTAACAACTGAGTTTATGACTTCAATAGTACCTATATGACTTTCCTCATAAACTTCAAGCCTATTTTGGTTCCTTGGTGGGTTGTATACAACAGTTATTATAATGCTCTCTGACCCAGTATTTATGCGAGCAACTTATGAGCAGTGCTATCCCTCCACCAGTCCTCTCAGATCTTTCAACCCTTAGTATTCTGAAGCCCTTAGGAAAAACTGTGACACTGTTTATGTCCTCACTCAACTTAGTCTCTGTAATTGCTACTATATCTGCCTTACTGTTGTGAATCCTATCTTTTAATTCTACTGCCTTACCAGCTAATCCATCAGCATTTGTATATAACAATCTTAATGAAGTCCAATCCCCTGATCTTCTGTCATTATCTTCTTTATCTCCCCTTTGTCTGGAAGAACTCTGTAACGAAAATTTTTCTTCTCTTCTTCATTTCTTTCATCATTTAACCTTCTTGCCTCTTGCAACAAGTTTTTGATCATTCCCATCTCTTCCTGTGTTCTGTATCGTCTAATGAACACTTCTTTGAATTCTTGAAGGTCTTTTAGACTTTTTTTTCTCAACAATATTTCCCTACATGTTTCCCCTCTCTCAAAGGTTACTTTTGTTGGTCTCGGCTTTCCTTCCCTCAAATATTTACCTAGTTGGTGTATGTTTACAATATCCTCAGGACCACATACTACTCCAAGCTTTCTTATCAGGTCTACAACCCTAGCTTTATTTTCTTCAAGTCTCCCCTGCCATGTTGGCTCCTGGGATTCGCTTATGCCTGAGATTACCACTGTCTTCTCCTTATCAAGTGCCTGTCTGATGAGTGGGTTTGCCCTTTCCATCACAACGTCTTTCATTTTTTCTATTACTGTCTCTTTATAGTCAACTGTTTGTATGTTTTCCAGTGCCACCACCTTTACAGCCTCTTTTACTACCACATTCCCCTTTAGTGCATCAGCAAAGGAAGTTTTCATGGCATCATTTTCCATATTCAGCTCCTGGAACTCTTTTCTGAACTGTTCAATGTTTTCCTTAATCTGGACATTCCAAGCAGCAATCTCGTCTCTCTCAGAAGAGAGCAGTGAACTAACATCTAATTCCTTTAGGTTGTCATTCAGCTGTTTGTTTTTATCTTCTTGTTTAGAAATTCTAGATTCTAGTTGACTCTTTTCCCCTTCCAGCTTCTTTATTTTTTTTTCTAGTTCCTTTCTCTCCTGCCCTTGTGCTTTATTTGCTTCCTCCAAAGATCTTATTTGCTCTCTGAGTGTTTCATTCTCTTTCATTTCTCCATCCATATTCCGAATTTTATCATCAAGGCTTATAACCATTTCCTCTAAATTCTTGATTTTCTGTTTAAGTCTCCTAATGGCTACCCCTCCTACCGACCCATGGATGGGAGAGGTTTGGGACAGAGATGGCGTCATTTTTATGTTCTCCCTCTCACAGAATATAGAAAGAAGACGAGAAAGAGGAAAAAAAAAGAGAAAAACTTTTAATTAAGCTTCACACCAAATTTTTATATCTCCATATAAGTGCTATTTAGTGACTCAGTTTATCTCTTTTCTGGTAACACACATCTTAACTTAAAAACTTGACCATGGTAATTTAAGGATAAAAAGAAAAAGAAAAAAAAATGCAACAAAACAAAAGTCAAACCTGAAGGAAAAATTCGAACCTGTGTCTGAGGTGGCACCCACCTGTTTCTGCTATATATTCTTCCTAACTGATAAACTCACTTGCTAACCAACATATGTTATCACAGGATTAGACTTTACATTTAACTCAATATATATACAAAATAAAAAAAAATAGTAAAAGAGAAAGCTAAAAGCAAAGCAAACAAAAATGAAGAAAATAAGACGGCTGTACTACTTGGCAACTTAACTCAGTACTGTTGACAGGTGGATATTTTTTTTTTTTTTAATTATTCAATTATTTCGTGTATCAAACTAACTAACAAGTTAATATAAATGGGAAGGATACTGATTTTAACAATATATGGAACCACAGGATCAGGTAAACGGCTTAAGAGCTTTCCCCAGTTTACACAAAAAATTAGGTAATGTGATGTGATGGCTTCACCTCTGGCAACTCTTCTAAATTTCCTTCAAGGCAGAACTGGACGGCAGCTTCTCTCTCCCCTCACGAAAAATGTTCTCAATTTTTTCTTCCTTTAATATTTTGGACAGTCTCGTCATACAACAAATATAAGTTTTGTACTCACAATACTCTGCAGGATTTCAGATTTAGGGAAATTATGGTAAAGTTTTCCACTAAGCACTTAGTCACTCGAAACACAAGTAAAAATTTAAGAGGAGCAGTTCCGTGTGTCACTGAACGCGCGGTATGTGATTACCTAATTGTGATTACCTAATTGTGTTTACGGGAAAGAGCCCAACGCTCGAATCTTCCCGTCTCCTTATCGGTTCCATTTTATACTTAGTGATACTTATCATACCTGTCCTCAAAACTATGGATTGAGATAGCATTAACTACCTCCTCGCTTAGCCAATTCCAATTATCAACTAATCTTACACTGAAAAAGTATTTCCTTACATCCTGCAAAGAACTTTTCTTACGAAGCTTCAAACTATGACCTCTAGTTCTAGAGCCAGCCATATCAAAATATCCATCCCTATCCACTCTATCATAACCATGAAGGAATTTAAAGACTGTCACTATATCCCCCCTCACTCTTCTAGCTTCGAGTGATGGTAAGTCTAATTCCCTCAGCCTCTCATCATAACTGAGATTGCGTATTTCTGGCACCAGTTTCGTGGCATGTCTTTGAACTTTTTCAAGCTTAGCTATGTGCTTTTTGAAGTGCGGATTCCAAAAGGGGGCTGCATATTCGAGTTTTGGCCTCACATAGGTTACATAAATATTTCTGAACATTTCCTTGTCCATGTGCCTGAAGGCTACCCTTACATTTGATAAGAATGCATATGCTGCCCTTACTATGCCATTTATATGTATTTCTGATGACAAATCTGCCAGTATGTTTACTCCTAGATCTCTCTCATTTTCTGTCTCTTGAAGTTGTACTCCAGCCACCGAGTAGTCAAGCTTGGGCCTTCTTGCACTTGTACCCATTCTCATTACCTTACATTTTGAAGTATTGAATTTCATTAGCCACTTTTCTGACCACTCATGCAGATTATTTAGATCCTCCTGAAGTTCTCTACCATTGTTCTCGTTTTTTGCTTTCTTCACAATCTTTGCATCATCTGCAAACATATTCATGAATGAATTTACACACTCTGGTAGGTCATTTACATATACAAGGAACAAAAGTGGCCCTAAAACTGAACCCTGTGGAACTCCACTACTAACTCTTCTCCATTCAGACACCGAGTGTCTTACTCTAACCCTCTGTTCCCTTCCTTCTAAGTAAATTTTTATCCATTCCAAAACATTTCCACCTATTCTAGCCATTGATTGCAGCTTCCTAATAAGTCTCCCATGTGGAACAGTGTCAAACGCTTTCTGGAAGTCTAGGAATATGCAATCTGCCCAGCCCTCTCTTTCCTGTAAGATTTGGCTTACCTCATCATAAAATTCTACTAAGTTTGTTACTGTTGATCTACCTTTTCTGAAGCCATGTTGCCTCACTGACAAAAAGTTGAAGGATTCCAAGTGAAGAGAGATATGTTTCCTAAGTAGTTTCTCCATAACTTTGCAAACTATGCTGGTCAAGGAAACTGGTCTATAGTTCAGAGCCGTATCCCTCCTTCCCTTTTTTTAAGATTGGTATCACATTTGCTTGTTTCCATCATCTTGGAATCTCCCCCGACTCCAGTGACTCCTTAAATATGATAATTAGTGCCACTGATATTGTGTTTGCTCATTTTTTAAGCACATGAGGGGATATGTCATCAGGACCTGTAGCTTTATGAACATCTAAATCCATCAGCGCTTTGCATACCTCTGTGGCTGTAAGGTTGATGTTCTCTAATACCGGCCCTTGAGCTTCTATCACTGCAATCTGAGGGGGTGGGGTATTTTCTACTGTAAATACTGACTGAAACTCCTTGTTCAATTCTTTGCAGATCTCTTCATCCGTCTCAGTGATGCTTCCATCCGCTCTCTTTAGCCTTAAAACCTGTTCTTGTAGCTTCAGTTTTCCTCTGATAAAGCTGTGGAAAATCTTGGGATTTTCTTTAGCCTTCCTGGTGATGTCCCTCTCATAGTCTCTCTCTGCCTCTCTCCTTTTACTTAGGTAGTCATTTCTTGCTCTTTTGTAGGTTTGCCAGGCATTTATGTTTTTTCTCCTCCTATA
>JAXCGZ010012180.1:25000-30000 GCA_037179515.1 Halocaridina rubra
CAAAGCTCGTATCTTCCCGTCTCCTGATCGGTTCCATTTTAGACTTAGTGATACATATCATACTTGTCCTTAAAACTATGGATTGAGATAGCATTAACTACCTCCTCGCTTAGCCAATTCCAATTATCAACTACTCTTACACTGAAAAAGTATTTCCTTACATCCTGCAAAGAAGTTTTCTTACGAAGCTTCAAACTATGACCTCTAGTTCTAGAGCCAGCCATATCAAAATATCCATCCCTATCCACTCTATCATAACCATGGAGGAATTTAAAGACTGTCACCATATCCCCCCCTCACTCTTCTAGCTTCGAGTGATGGTAAGTCTAATTCCCTCAGCTTCTCATCATAACTGAGATTGCGTATTTCTGGCACCAGTTTCGTGGCATGTCTTTGAACTTTTTCAAGCTTAGCTATGTGCTTTTTGAAGTGCGGATTCCAAAAGGGGGCTGCATATTCGAGTTTTGGCCTCACATAGGTTACATAAATATTTCTGAACATTTCCTTGTCCATGTGCCTGAAGGCTACCCTTACATTTGATAAGAATGCATATGCTGCCCTTACTATGCCATTTATATGTATTTCTGGAGACAAATCTGCCAGTATGTTTACTCCTAGATCTCTCTCATTTTCTGTCTCTTGAAGTTGTACTCCAGCCACCGAGTAGTCAAGCTTGGGCCTTCTTGCACTTGTACCCATTCTCATTACCTTACATTTTGAAGTATTGAATTTCATTAGCCACTTTTCTGACCACTCATGCAGATTATTTAGATCCTCCTGAAGTTTTCTACCATTGTTCTCGTTTTTTACTTTCTTCACAATCTTTGCATCATCTGCAAACATATTCATGAATGAATTTGCAGACTCTGGTAGGTCATTTACATATACAAGGAACAAAAGTGGCCCTAAAACTGAACCCTGTGGAACCCCACGACTAACTCTTCTCCATTCAGACACTGAGTGTCTTACTCTAACCCTCTGTTCCCTTCCTTCTAAGTAAGTTTTTATCCATTCCAAAACATTTCCACCTATTCTAGCCATTGATTGCAGCTTCCTAATAAGTCTCCCATGTGGAACAGTGTCAAACGCTTTATGGAAGTCTAGGAATATGCAATCTGCCCAGCCCTCTCTTTCCTGTAAGATTTGGCTTACCTCATCATAAAATTCTACTAAATTTGTTACTGTTGATCTACCTTCTCTGAAGCCATGTTGCCTCACTGACAAAAAGTTGAAGGATTCCAAGTGAAGAGAGATATGTTTCCTTAGTAGTTTCTCCATAACTTTGCAAACTATGCTGGTCAAGGAAACTGGTCTATAGTTCAGGGCCGTATCCCTCCTTCCCTTTTTGAAGATAGGTATCACATTTGCTTGTTTCCAGCATCTTGGAATCTCCCCCGACTCCAGTGACTCCTTAAATATGATACTTAGTGCCACTGATATTGTGTTTGCGCATTTTTTAAGCACATGAGGGGATATGTCATCAGGACCTGTAGCTTTATGAACATCTAAATCCATCAGCGCTTTGCATACCTCTGTGGCTGTAAGGTTGATGTTCTCTAATACCGGCCCTTGAGCTTCTATCACTGCAATCTGAGGGGGTGGGGTATTTTCTACTGTAAATACTGACTGAAACTCCTTGTTCAATTCTTTGCGGATCTCTTCATCCGTCTCAGTGATGCTTCCATCCGCTCTCTTTAGCCTTAAAACCTGTTCTTTTACCTTCAGTTTTCCTCTGATAAAGCTGTGGAAAATCTTGGGATTTTCTTTAGCCTTCCTGGTGATGTCCCTCTCATAGTCTCTCTCTGCCTCTCTCCTTTTACTTAGGTAGTCATTTCTTGCTCTTTTGTAGGTTTGCCAGGCATTTATGTTTTTTCTCCTCCTATTCCTCTTCCAGCATTTGTCTCTCCACTCCTTAGCTCTTTTACACCCATTATCGAACCATTTCTCTCTGGCATGAATTACACCTACTTTGGTGACAGGTATGCAGCAATCCACTATCTTCCCATATTTCTCACAAAAGATGTCATACATTTCTTGTACAGATTTGTTGTAAAATAAGGTTCTCCAGTCAATAACTTCAAAAAGCTCATTCATTTTGCTGTAATCTCCTTTCCGATAGTTCCTCCTCATGTCCTCAGTGCCTCTACTCTCAGGAAGAATATCTTCAATGATATACTCCATCAACAACACACAGTGGTCACTCTTTCCAATTGGTGGTTCATACTCAATTTTTTCAATATCCAACACATTATCTGTGAACACTAGATCAAGTAGTGATGGCTCATCCCCACCCCTGGCCCTTGTTGGTTCCATTACATGTTGGTGTAGGAAATTCCCTTGTACGCAATCTAGGAATCTTGCCCCGAATGAGTCCTCACCACTGTGTGGGTCAAGATTTATCCAATCTATCTCTTTATGATTAAAGTCTCCCATAATCAAAATCCTACATTTTTTTTCCCGTGCCATGTTAACAACTGAGTTTATGACTTCAACAGTACCTATATGACTTTCCTCATAAACTTCAAGCCTATTTTGGTTCCTTGGTGGGTTGTATACAACAGTTATTTATAATGCTCTCTGACCCAGTATTTATGCGAGCAACAAGAAATTCCTTGAACTCACTTTCTATAGCCAAGTTTATCTCTTCGACTTGAATCCTTTCACTTATGAGCAGTGCTATCCCTCCACCAGTCCTCTCAGATCTTTCAACCCTTAGAATTCTGAAACCCTTAGGAAAAACTGTGACACTGTTTATGTACTCACTCAACTTAGTCTCTGTAATTGCTACTATATCTGCCTTACTGTTGTGAATCCTATCTTTTAATTCTACTGCCTTACCAGCTAATCCATCAGCATTTGTGTATAACAATCTTAATGAGGCCCCATCCCCTGATCTTCTGTCATTATCTTCTTTATCTCCCCTTTGTCTGGAAGAACTCTGTAATGAAAATTTTCTTCTCTTCTTCATTTCTTTCATCATTTAACCTTCTTGCCTCTTGCAACAAGTTTTTGATCTTTCCCATCTCTACCTGTGTTCTGTATTGTCTAATGAACACTTCTTTGAATTCTTGAAGGTCTTTTAGACTTTTTTTTCTCAACAATATTTCCCTACATGTTTCCCCTCTCTCAAAGGTTACTTTTGTTGGTCTCGGCTTTCCTTCCCTCGAATATTTACCTAGTTGGTGTATGTTTACAATATCCTCAGGACCACATACTACTCCAAGCTTTCTTATCAGGTCTACAACCCTAGCTTTATTTTCTTCAAGTCTCCCCTGCCATGTTGGCTCCTGGGACTCGCTTATGCCTGAGATTACCACTGTCTTCTCCTTATCAAGTGCCTGTCTGATGAGTGGGTTTGCCTTTTCCATCACAACGTCTTTCATTTTTTCGATTACTGTCTCTTTATAGTCAACTGTTTGTATGTTTTCCAGTGCCACCACCTTTACAGCCTCTTTTACTGCCACATTCCCCTTTAGTGCATTAGCAAAGGAAGTTTCCGTGGCATCATTTTCCATATTCAGCTCCTGGAACTCTTTTCTGAACTGTTCAATGTTTTCCTTAATCTGGACATTCCAAGCAGCAATCTCGTCTCTCTCAGAAGAGAGCAGTGAACTAACATCTAATTCCTTTAGGTTGTCATTCAGCTGTTTGTTTTTATTTTCTTGTTTAGAAAGTCTAGATTCTAGTTGACTCTTTTCCCCTTCCAGCTTCTTTATTCTTTTTTCTAGTTCCTTTCTCTCATGCCCTTGTGCTTTATTTGCTTCCTCCAAAGATCTTATTTGCTCTCTGAGTGTTTCATTCTCTTTCATTTCTCCATCCATATTCTGAATTTTATCATCAAGGCTTATAACCATTTCCTCTAAATTCTTGATTTTCTGTTTGAGTCTCCTGATGGCTACCCCTCCTACCGACCCATGGATGGGAGAGGTTTGGGACAGAGATGGAGTCATTTTTATGTTCTCCCTCTCACAGAATATAGAAAGAAGACGAGAAAGAGGAAAAAAAAAAGAGAAAAACTTTTAATTAAGCTTCACACCGAGTTTTTATATCTCCATATAAGTGCTATTTAGTGACTCAGTTTATCTCTTTTCTGGTAACACACATCTTAACTTAAAAACTTGACCATGGTAATTTAAGGATAAAAAGAAAAAGAAAAAAAATGCAACAAAACAAAAGTCAAACCTGAAGGAAAAATTCGAACCTGTGTCTGAGGTGGCACCCACCTGTTTCTGCTATATATTCTTCCTAACTGATAAACTCACTTGCTAACCAAGGTATGTTATCACAAGATTAGACTTTACATTTAACTCAATATATATACAAAATAAAAACAAAATAGTAAAAGAGAAAGCTAAAAGAAAAGCATAACTCAGTACTGTTGACAGGTGGATATATATTTTTTTTTTACTTATTCAATTATTTCGTGTATCAAACTAACTAACAAGTTAATATAAATGGGAAGGATACTGATTTTAACAGTATATGGAACCACAGGATCAGGTAAACGGCTTAAGAGCTTTCCCCAGTTTACACAAAAAATTAGGTAATGTGATGTGATGGCTTCACCTCTGGCAACTCTTCTAAGTTTCCTTCAAGGAAATTTAGCTTCTCTCTCCCCTCACGAAAAATGTTCTCAATTTTTTTTCCTTTCATATTTTGGACAGTCTCGTCATACAACAAATATAAGTTTTGTACTCACAATACTCTGCAGGATTTCAGATTTAGGGAAATTATGGTAAAGTTTTCCACTAAGCACTTAGTCACTCGAAACAATTAAAAATTTAAGAGGAGCAGTTCCGTGTGTCACTGAACGCGCGGTGTGTGTGTGTGTGTGTGTGTGTGTGTGTGTGTGTGTGTGTGTGTGTGTGTGTGTGTGTGTGTTTATTTATCTATTTATTTATTTTTTTTTTGCATTTTGCAATACACTAAAAGATAGTTATCTTATGCATGAGGAATTTTGTGTTTACATTCCAGACATGCTAGAGTTGAGCGCATATTTC
>JAXCGZ010012180.1:35000-37423 GCA_037179515.1 Halocaridina rubra
TGATGAATTGAGAGTGTGTTTAATCTTTCCAATGGCAAGTTATTGTTACTATTATTATTATTATTGTTATTATTATTATTATTATTATTATTATTATTATTATTATTATTATTATTATTATTATTATTAGTAGTAGTAGTAGTAGTAGTAGTAGTAGTAGTAGTAGTAGTAGTAGTAGTAGTAGTAGTAGTAGTAGTAGTAGTAGTAGTAGTAGTAGTAGTAGTATGTTTTAGTTAATATATGAAGGTACATTCTCGAAAATAATAGACTGTGATATCGTACACCTATTTATATTTATTTGTTTGTTTATTTATAGGAATAGCCAAAAATATTCCATGAGAGAAAAATGAGCCAGTTTGCTTTTTTGAGATGACCCAAGTAGGTCAATACAATGACCTGAAGGAGGAGGGGGGCAGGGCCGAGATGCATATTGCAGAAGGAGGATATTTTTTTTCAGATCTTAATATCCCTGGGGCTTTGCTATGAGAAATTGCATTCTGGCGTCTGCACTGCAGAGCCTAGAGCATCAGCTTGTCAGAAGTCCGGCGTAGACCTCCAGTTGTAGCTTTTGGCTATTATGCTAAAACGCATTTGGCAACCAAGAGTTTGTGTATGTCCATTGAAACGGAATAAAAGAGTATATGATGACATTATATATCGATAATACGCAAGAAAACATGATGAAGACTTTTCTTAAAACTAGACTCACGTCTAATTATAACCCGATTTCTTCAGCTCTTAAATTTTTGAGAGCCGTGAACCAAAAACCGATGTCGACAGGCCTTGCAAGACGGATAATGTTTATCCCTGCACGTGAACCCAATAGGAGCATCAACAGACGGACCAGAGATGTTGAAACCGGCCGCAATATCTCGATGACGAAACGAGCTCAAAATAGATTACAGAGCGGAATGGAAAAGTTGCTCCGCACTGACAGGCTAAAAACCCTACCTGTGGGAGGAAAAAAAGAAAAGAAAAGAAAAAAAAAAAAAAAAATATATATATATATATATATATATATATATATATATATATATATATATATATATAAAATATATATATATATATATATATATATATATATATATATATATATATATATATATATATATATATATATATATATATATATATATATATATATATATTTATATATATATATATATATATATATATATATATATATATAATATAAACTAATTTAATGTAATTTAATATAACATTATATAATATAATGCAATACAATGCAATGTAAAATAATATATTATAATAAAAATCTATAAAATAATAAAATATATTATATTATAATATAATATGATATAATATATGATATAATATAATATAATATAATATAATATAATATAATATAATATAATATAATATAATATAATATAATATAATATAACATCCTTTGTGAAATAGGTTATAATTTGACATCATGTTCTCTTACGTATTACATATAAAAGAAATTTATACCACCCTATCTATCTATCTAACTATCTATCTATCTATCTATCTATTTATCTATCTTATCTATCTATCTATCTATATATATAGATAGATAGATAGATATATGCTGCATATATATTTGTATGTATATATATATATATATATATATATATATATATATATATATATATATATGTGTGTGTGTGTGTGTGTGTGTGTGTGTGTGTGTGTGTGTGTGTGTGTGTGTGTGTGTGCGTGTGTGTGTGTGTGTGCGCGCATTATATGAGGGTACGCAGTTCCAAGAAAATGTTGTTGATGACTATTGGCCAATTGGAATACTTTTAAAGTGTTTTGAGGGGAAAGGTAAACTACGGATGTTGAATTCCAACAAGTTTATAGAAAAAGTGATATGGAAAGGAAATGCCAATTACGCGCGAAGCTTCACTTTATGCTGAAAAAATATGATGGAGAGAGAGAGAGAGAGAGAGAGAGAGAGAGAGAGAGAGAGAGAGAGAGAGAGAGAGAGAGAGAGAGAGAGAGAGAGAGAGAGAGAGAGAGAGAGAGAGAGAGAGAGAGAGATTTTGAATTTTAAACCCCAGAAGAAATGATTGTTTTAGAGTGCTTAAGGAAGTGCACAGAATATTAAGGATATTGATATTGCACTGATGTGGCTCCACAAACACACACACACACATACACATACACACACACACACTCACACACATGGACGCACGCACGCATGCACGCACGCACATACACACAGAAACACTCAATGTCTGCCTGGAATAAGGTTAATAGAGGGTTTCCACATGGATCAGTTTTAGAGCATCTTTGTTCCCTGTATATGCAAATGACCTACCGGAGTCTGTAAAGTCATTTCTTAATATGATTGCAGATGATGCAATGATTGTGAAGAAAGTAAAAGAGAGAACAATTGTAGAGAATTTCAGGAATGCCTAAATAGTCTGTATGAG
>JAXCGZ010012181.1:0-5000 GCA_037179515.1 Halocaridina rubra
TAGTGGTGGGACGGTTCTCTCTCCTGCTTCTGCTGCCTGAGGAGGAGCCTGTAGGCGGAAGGCTCTCTCATCCCTCCCCGTCCGCACACATATTCTAACTGAGCTCAAAAAGATCTGGATTCGTATAATAGTTCGACGTTTTGTTATTTAGGTCGGCCATTTTGAATAAAATTTTAATAGAAATTCCAAATTTTATTTTTATCTGCAAATGGCGTTATATGTATAAGTGTTTATGGCAGTTTTTTTTTTCTCTGCAGTCACTAACTTAAAATTTTCCTTTCATCAGTTTTCTTGATTTTGTTTTTGTCCTGAAACTATTCCTCCTCCATGTTTTGTCATTATTTATCTATATTCCATTTAGAAAAAGAAAAAAAGGTGTTATTGGGTCATTAATGCAACAATAATCATCATTATTATTATCATCATCATCATAATCATCATACTACTACTACTACTACTACTACTACTACTACTACTACTACTAATAATAATAATAATAATAATAATAATAATAATAATAATAATAATAATAATAATAATAATAATAATAATAATAATAATAATAATAATAATAATAATATGGCTTTTCAGGTTATCACGGAGATATAATCTTTGTAATCTACATTTTAGAACACGACATCCAATCCAGATATTTGTAGACTTTCTATGCGCTACTCAACAGACGGGAGCATCCCATGCAACTAACTGCTGCAAAAACGCGTATTGCAACGCTTAATATTTCGCTTTATCAATTCGCATTTAGCGATGTATTACTATAGACAAGCAGCACAAGAAGACACCTATTTAAATTAATATAATCATATATATAAAGTGATATTACATATTGTTACGAGTATCGCAAAAATAAGAAAAAAAAAATCCCCGAGTTAACCTGCGCAGATGCTATTATATTTGTACGTACTGCGCAATCTTTTCTCCTCCCACTTACATGCAACTTCTTTCAATTTGCTTATACCTTATTAAAATGTACGTCTTTAAAACCCTTGCATATAACAGAATAATAAAATGGCTGATAGCTTCAAAGTTATTCTTCTCCATGAATAACATACACGGTTTATTTTATGATTTAGATTATAGACATATTGTCTCCACCAGGAGATAGTCTTGCCAGATGTAGCTTTCAATTCCGTTCTCTTATTCTATATATTACAGCTCAAGGTAAGTCTTCAAAGCACTGTTTAATCATTCATATATGACGTAACATCACAAGGCCACAGCAGCATCGAAGTGAAGTAGTGAGATCAATAAATGATTTACAAAAAGAGAAAACGGTGCGAGATAAGGCTTCACCTGACACCTGTCGCTCGCTGCCCCTCAGGTGGTTGAACAGGTAAATGCCCGATCGCTCTTAGATATGTTTTCAAGGTAGACTTGTTTAGTTTAGAATTCCAGCAATCAAGAATTATTATCCCCTTAAGTATTATTATAAATTTACATATAATAATAATAATAATAATAATAATAATAATAATAATAATAATAATAATAATAATAATAATAATAATAATTATAATAATAAATAATAATAATAATAATAATAATAATAAAGTTTCAAAGTTTTCCGTCACGGACTTCCTTTTCTGCTAAGGGCTAGGACGGTTGCCTTCTTGAGAAGGACTTGTTTTGGCAGATGTAATCGTTACCCTAAGTGCATGCCCATGCTAACCTCAGACCGTGGCGGGTGCGAACCCTCGACCTTGCCGCCTCAGATTCACGGACGCTACCATCTGAGCAATAATAATAATAATAATAATAATAATAATAATAATAATAATAATAATAATAATATAATAATAATAATAATAATGCAAGAAGTTGCAGAGCAATTGCATCTCACATTATACAATTACCAGGCCACATAAAAAATGACGTTTCATACCCTCTCAAGGGCGGATGTGGCAACATTAAACATTCCCTGATATGAAGTTAAGACCTAAAGAGCAAAAAATAAGACTCCGATATATAATAAAACCCGTGTAAATTCATATTTTGAATTCCTTTCATTTCGTTACCTTTGCTCAAAAATAGAGTATATATATATATATATATATATATATATATATATATATATATATATACATATATATATATATATATATATATATATATATATATATATATATATATATATATATATATATATAATAATAATAATAATAATAATAATAATAATAATCACATTACCATATGCGAAAACATGAATAATTTTTACCCCCACCGGGACTTGAACCAAGGACACAATTACTGCATCAAGGCACAGTAATTATGTGTCCAAGGTTCAAGTCCCGGTCGGGGTAAAAATGATTCATGTTTTCGCATATGGTAATGTGATTGATTATATATATATATATATATATATATATATATATATATATATATATATATATATATATATATATATATATATATATATATATATATATATATATATATATATATATATAAACCGAAAAATCATATTTTACATAAATAACTTTCACTCCATCTACAATGAGAAAAAAAACAAACATACATGAATAGATGAATAGAATTGTCAAAATTAACTCTTCTATCTCCCCCGCCATCACAAATAATAATCCAAATAGATAAATAAATGTATATTTAAGCAATTATAAGCACGCGATATCTTTAAAGAAACAAAGCACTCACACACACAAATTATCAATCTCTGACATTCAATATCTTGTACCATAAGATAATGAAAAACTCATGTGATAAAATGCGAATTATTTCTTTAGGCATATTCTTGCATGGCTGTATAAGATAATATATATATAAAAAAAATAATTTTATCCTTTCATACACGTGGGAAACGCGTGAGAGAAAATATGTAAGAAGCATCTGGCCCATTCCCCAAACTTTCAAAGGGATTAAAAGATTACTTCTGACACACCTCATACCTGATAGGCTTAGTACTGTTATGCACCAGTGACAATAAGTTATAGTCCATTATTTTACGTATATATGGGTGAAATATACTATAAAGAGAACAGAAGAAGAAGAAGAAGAAGAAGAAGAAGAAGAAGAAGAAGAAGAAGGAGAGAGAGAGAGAGAGAGAGAGAGAGAGAGAGAGAGAGAGAGAGAGAGAGAGAGAGAGAGAGATTTTTAAATCGATATGTGAAACTAGATCTATTAAGAGAGAGAGAGAGAGAGAGAGAGAGAGAGAGAGAGAGAGAGAGAGAGAGAGAGAGAGAGAGAGAGTTTAAAATCGAGATGTGAAACTAGATCTATTAAAAAGAACATGTTTATGACGAACCACTAAATATCACCTGCATGGACTATTGGCTAGCTAATCAAATATAAGCCATATTTTCTAGCATTAGTGCAATACCATGAATAAGAATTTAAGATAAATAAAGTTTATCTTATAAAATATTTAAGCTACAATAGTTCCCTTTCACGAATTTGCAGGTTTATAGACCATATAGTTAAGAACTCGTTACATTTAAGATGATTTTGACAGGAGAAAACAAATTCAAGCAAATATTTTGAAGGTAGGTCGAGGGTTCGCGCCCCGTCACGGACAGAGGTTAGTAAGGGCATAATATACAAAATTGTTGCATCCGCGACTCTGAGGCGGCTGTCCAGGGTTCGTGCCCCGTCACGGACAGAGGTTAGTAGGGCATAATATACAAAATTGTTGCATCCGCGACTCTGAGGCGGCTGTCCAGGATTCGCGCCCCGTCACGGACAGAGGTTAGTAAGGGCATAATATACAACATGTTAGCGTCCGAGATTCTGAGGCGGCTGTCCAGGGTTCGCGCCCCGTCACGGACACAGGTTACTAAAGGCATAATATACAAAATGTTAATGTCCGCGACTCTGAGGCGGCTGTCCAGGGTTTGCACATCGAGGCGGCTGTCCAGGGTTCGCGCTCCGTCACGGACTGAGGTTACTAAAGGCATAATATACAAAATTTTAATGCCCGCGACTCTGAGGCGACTGTCCAGGGTTTGCACATCGAGGCGGCTGTCGAGGGTTCGCGCCCCGTCACGGACTGAGGTTAGTAAGGGCATACTGTAATATACAAAATGGTAGCGTCCGCAACTCTGAGGCGGCTGTCAGGATTCGCGCCCCGAAGCGGCTGTCCAAGGTTCGCGCCCCGTCAAGGACTGAAGTTAGTAGGGGCATACAATCAGGGTAACGATTACATCTGCCAAAACAAATCCTTCGCAAGAAGGTAACCGTCCTAGCCCTTAGTAGAAAAGGGAGTTCGTGACTTTAAAAAAAAAATATATATATAAATATGTACAAACAACACTTTAAAAAAATATATATGTACAAACCAAGATAACTTTATAAGTAGTGACCTTGAAAATGAGTAAATATAGATAAATAAATAGATACAAATAAAAATATATATAATCATTTACTTAAAAACTATGAAAAGCTAACACATAGCACGTACTGATATGGGTAAGATAAAAATTCTTAAAAAGGAATAAGACAAGGACAGTACCTGTATTAACGGAGAATACACAAATAAGCTATTATTACACTAATACCTTGAAGAGCTTTCTATTTACTCTGGATTTGTAAGGTCTTTTTGTCAAGAATAGGACTGTCCAGGACTGCTCGATGTTCAGTCTTCCTTCAGTTAAGTTTTAATTCCTATGCCTACTGCTACATCGTATATTCTGGTGGATTCGTTACATATCTCTTACTATCTTTTCACATCTGACAGGGGAACACGGAGGAAGTATTCTTACCTCCCTCCATCAGGGGTACTAAAAATAGGATAATATTCTTGTATTCACTGTGTCGTTGGTGGCGAATAAACAGGGCCAGTTGAGGAGATTAATAATAAATAAGATATAATGACTCACTATTAGGCTATTTCTATGTCCGTTAATTTCTGCCAATTACCTATCTATATATTGAGATAGTTTATTGATATAGTGACGAAGAAACTATCATATTCCTGAGAGAGAGAGAGAGAGAGAGAGAGAGAGAGAGAGAGAGAGAGAGAGAGAGAGAGA
>JAXCGZ010012181.1:10000-37369 GCA_037179515.1 Halocaridina rubra
GAAAAGCAATTAATATGTTGATTCAAATGTGTTGATGAATCTTATGAAATAGCATAAATTTCTAATCATATTTACTCTTTTACAGATTTGGAGCAACAGGAAACTCAGCTGATCTACTTTGCAACATTAATCATGAAACTTTTATGGGCAAGTAGTGGTATTAATGTACAGATCAGAAGAAACACAAAGATATTTTTGCTTACATAGTATATTCAGATTAAACTTTTTCATATAAGCAATAATTATAGATATGATGGTAATATTTACAAAGAAAATACAAATTACTCACCTTATATATGTGACCATGAAGTTAAGTCATCTTACCTATTTAAATATAGGCTATATCTGAAATTGGGGACCGTGGTAGCATAGTGGTTAGAATATTCGACTCATTAGGTAACAGAGCTGAGATCAAGCCCATCACTGGACTTTTGCAAGGGCATCCAACCTTAATTTCCCAACTCCAATCAGTATCCACCTCCCAACGAAGAGGCTATATTTTGATATCACTGTATGTAGGATTACTTGGTCAAACATTTCCTTCTGAGTAAAAACTGTTGAGATGCATACACTTATATCACACTTCCTTGCCTTAGGTTCTCGGGTCTCTGATGTTGTTCTTACTATCATGTTGGCCCCTAAGAGTTTCTGGAGCCCGGGCTGGAATAGCCTTTCGCCAACCCATTAATCCACGTCCGAGGGGACGACGACCAAGAGTAACGGCTGTTGATAATAGACCCTTCTATCAAACTTCACCATATCAGCCTCTGCCACCACAAACTTACCCATACGACCCAACTGGACACGGAGATTTTGACTTTTCTTATTATAATGGCTGATTTGATATGCTTATTGTTTAAGTTACCTTAATAAAATAATATATTCTCTTATGAATGATTCTTGGCATATTTTCAAATTTTTTTCTAAAATATTTTAGTAATCCGAAGTACATATTGCTTTGCACTTTTCAGCATTCCATACCCAATAAAAGCCTATATAATCATGAGCCACAGTAAGTAATCAGATATTCTATGAAAATATGAATAGTAACGTTTATATTTTAACATCTTTAAACCTCTAATACTGTATTCACTAAAGAAACTTTTACCTATTGGGAATATGACAAGACATGGCAGATCATTAGGGGGCTATGGAAAAGCTTCCTCTCTTCCAGAATGCAATAGTTGCGAACAGTTAACCAAATTTTTATTACCCAATGCTGTGTCACTTGTCTTGTTTAGGCAAATATATGTTATGTGCTACCACTTACAGCCTTAGTGTCTTTTCAGAACAGATGAGATCAACATGAGTAAAAAGGGAAGTAAAGACTGGCAAATATCGACACTTTGAATGATAGCGAAGTAAAATATCTCTTAGAGAGGGTATTCACCAGAGAAATTACAGAAGAAATGAGGGGGAAATGCTGCAAAACAAGGGAGAGGAGTTCCTCTTGGCGATTGAGAATGGGTAGAGCATAACAAGGTATTGTTAAATTGAAGACTTACATAAACTGAGAGCTGATAACAAATCTCACCACACAGGAAACTACCAATTCCCCAAAATGGAAATACTGTATGGTTATTCACAGAATAAAGGTACAAGAAAGCATTAAAAAACAGTATGTGATTCAAAAAAGGTGGCTTCGAGGTATAGCTGCCCTCTTGTGGAAGGAAGCCACTTAAAAGAAGACAGAGCTTACAAATATTATTGCACAGTTAATCCTACGACAAATGACCAAATACTGTAAAATTACGAATGCCTTTCAAGTATGCTAAAGTTATAGCCAGTAACTAGAGGAGTGGAATAGAAGAGCAAGAATTTATTAAAAAGAATAAACCCACCTAGAACCTGCTCATATGATCCTAAAATGAAAACAATTATCTTTAAATTTCCTATGAACTTTCAAAGCATAAAATTATTAAAAAAATTAATCTAGTGAAGTAGTAGCAGAGTAAAGATAAATGTGGAAGATTATAAATATATACCTTATGCCAAATGATTTCCATTTGGCATCAAAGCATCTATAGAGATATCCACACTGAGAACTGACTGGATGCATACTCTATATATTACCTTCCACAAGAAAAGAATATTAGCATCTAATCTAACCTGGAAATATTAAACTACAACACAATTCATTTAATATGATCCGGTTTTACGTGCTAACTCCCATTTCTAGTAAGAGCTATTACAGTGGCTTTTTTCGAAGGGCTTTGGTTATGGCAAGTATGGCAATTACCCTAAGAGAATGCCCTTTCTACCCTAACCCACAAATCATTTAACATGTTTGAAGAAATATTACAACCAAACCACTGATAATGAAGAGTCACACCCTTGTGAGTCTTACACGGGAGGTGCTCACTTGATCCAACTCCGTACCCATTAAAACTTACCTGCTATGGATTTCCGTTCCTCACATATATTTCAATAAATAGCTTCAAGAGGTAAAAATTCATTCCTCTGCTTTGGCTAGAGGAAAAATCCTGTTCCATATGGAGGTAGATGCCACATCAACAGTTAGAATGATAGTAACCCTAGGCAAAAAGAGATCATCAATATAATACGTGTAGTTATCTTCCAAGAGATATGTTTCTCACATAATGCCCATTTCTGCTAAAGTCAATCAACTGTTCAGAGCTGCAGCAAAGAAACCAAACTGCAGAACATTTTACCTCATCTTTCTTCACCTCTCTTTTTCATTGTTCTGCAGGAAATGATAAGCCCAAGGAGAGAGGGATTGACAGCCAAATTCACCCATTCTTTCGGTATGCCAATAGTTACCTTTAATGTTACGAGGAATACGAGGTGGTATTCTTACCTCCAATCTGTCTGTCTACCCTCATTCGAATGGGGATTAACTGTGACACATGAAACGGCAATCATTAACTGTAACACATAAAATGGCAAACAATGTCTTACTCTATGACCACCAAGAACGTATCACCTCCTTCATATAATTCGTATAAAAACACCAAATAATTATTAATTTTCAATGATAAATTGAAATATAATTTTTAATATTTAAAGTAACTTTAATAACCAAATTATGATCAGTATTTCACAGAATTTGTATCCATTTTTCAATAAGCAGATTTCTCTTTTCAATAGATGCTAAAATATATATTCACTCATCACACAATGATACATAAGACCTTTGGTAAAAACAATCATTCTAACAAGATGCTAATTTTATCTGGTTAACACAAGAGTAGTACACAAAACTGTACAGAAGGTCAGAGTGCTCTTGGAGAGTAGGATTATCTTTACCTTCAGTTTGCTTCTCTTCCTTTCCCATGTACTATTCTTTTTAACTTGTCATTATCCATCCTGTGCTAAGCTTTCCTGTCTCTAACAAGTAAATGTGTAAAATCTTTCTGAGAAGAGTTACAGGTATTTCTCTGGACAATACTATCAGCAGTACATATAATTACTTGGTATAATTCAGAGTGATTGGTACAAAACTTGATTACATAGTCACCCTATGCATATGTCACAAAGTCACATTAAGTTTAATTGTTTTAAACAAATCACCAGCTGCCCAAATTTTAGTAAAACTTTGACATTTATGACCCTAATAAACAGTACTACTGTCTAATCCAAAACTTCTACTACACTTTTCAGATTTACAGAACAATCACTACTCCTCTTCAAAATAACAAAAATTCAAGGATTTAAAGGTGATAAAGCTGTGATTCCACTGGAAGAATATGCTTATAATTAGGAAACGTATAAAATATCAACAGTTTATTTTTTTTTTATAAATTTATTATATATAATTACAGCCCTAAAATTTAGAAGACAAAGAAATAGACGAAAAATACCAGAGTAACAACGGCACCTGCTGCAATTTTTGCGTAGGTTGATCGCATATTCAGGTACTGGGCATCTTTGTGGTATTTCTTAGACATCATTGATAATCCAGAGGCTTTGGTTTCCAAATCTGTTATTCCAAAAGAAAATAAAAATAAAATATCATAGTCAATGGCCACAATCTCCTTTATAAGGTGGGTGGCCGAGTCAAAGAACACACTTATTTACTAGAAATTAATATACCTTGATCACTCCTGCTTGGGTTACCCATGGTCTTCTGCTATGAGGCCCGACAGTCACATTTAGTTTTATCCTCCACTGCTTCATCTTAAGGGAAACCCCCCCCCCACTCATCCCAATATACTGCGCTAGCTTGTGCAAGAAAATCCTTTTGACCAGCGTAACCTATACACAATTTTTTTCTACTTATTCCTACATCAAAATAAAAAATATAGCTATTCTGTATAATTCATAAATACTGCAAGAGTAACAATAGCCAATAGCAATAAAAAACAAACTTTGTATGGTTTATAATTGTAGCTTCAAAGTATATATTCAATGTCTTACCAGAATATAATAAAAATTTTATTCATATTTCCTCTCTCAATACATCAAGATAGAAGTATGTATGCTTTATTTTGTTATAATTTAGAATAGTATACAGCATAGCATTTTTTTTCTTACAACCTGGTTACTCTCTACAAATCCTTCACTTTCTTGAATATGTCTCTCCCAAATATTCCACTCCAAAAAAAAAAAATAATAAAGATGAGGCTCTCTCTCATATACACAAGGTCTTTTTCTATATGAATTCTTTGTACAGTACACATAACAGTTTCGATAATTATAATAATTATGCAATGAAGAAAAAATAATGATAATAAAAAGGGAAAACTGAACTGTACAATACCTCTTAGTAACATGGTAGCCCAAATGGCATTACAGCTCATATAGAATTATTTATGACAAACCAAAGGGGTCACAGATGCTGATGTATATGTGCAAACAAAGTAAATGGATGAATAGAATGCATTTTGCTACTGCCACAATCTAAGAAAAAAATACCTAAGAAATGTGAAAGAAGTTGCCCCTTCACAGACATTACATCCATTAGATGGAAGCCAAGTAGGAGGTGGATGTATGTAAGGATGGATAAGGAGACAAGATGAGAAGAAAATTCAGAGAGTACACAGTTTTATTTGAGCCAGGTAGGACAGGAGAGACACAAAGGGATGGTGTATGGTATACATAAAGCTTTATTCAAGAAGGGGTTTGACTTCCTAGGGAGGCAAAAGACATGCAAGGAATAAAATGGACTTGCACAATGCTGTATACAATACAGTTTGACAAAATACAAGGGGCATACATCATATCAATACACAGTGATATTGGTATATAAGGATAAATCAAGTTCTGGCTATTGAACAGGCTAAAATTTTACCATGGTTTTATTGTGTAGTATAGAGAAAAGTGAGTGAATACTTTGAAGCCATTCAGTAATTTCCTCTTTTATTTTCTTTTTCAATAGCAGCAACCAACAATATTGCAAGTTGCATATTGTGAGACTTATGGTCATGCTATTTATAACTATATTTATGATATAGTGATAATGATCTCTATAAATAACATACATAGGTGAGAGCACACACAAACAAACAAACATTAAATGCATTTCACCTGAAAGAGCTGTTCCTCTCTGTAACACGTCATCAATGTTGTCCATCATGATTCTCTGTACATCATTGAGGTCCTCTCTAAGCTGATGCAAATGTCGTCTGCCTCTTTGGTCACTATACTGTCGTCTTAATTTCTGAATGTAGGTATCTGAAAGGTAAATAGAGCTCACAGTTTGAAGATTCACAAGGAAAGTCTTTTGCTGGATGTAAGAAAGTACTTTTTCAACGTAATAATAGTTGATATTGGAATTTAATATGTGAGGTTATTGTAATATCTAAATACATTCCTAGCTTTAGGGATAGATATATGTATAAATGAGAAAAAAATTAAACTGACTAGGAGAAGGGGAGTTACGAGCATGGGACTCTTTCCCGTGGGGACAAGGGGTAAATACAATTAGGTAAATATAGCTATGCATGAACATACCTCGTAGAATATAGCTCAATACTATATTATATCTTATAAAATCTTACCAAATTCAATGAAAGAATAAGGTCTGGTCACTTGGTCTACTTTACGACCATACTGTGATGTAAATTCTGCTGCCATCTCTTCCAAAAAGGTAAAAGCTGATTTTTTGCTGTATCCTCTCTCACACAACACCAAGTGACATACACCATTATCTATGACGTAACTAAAAGAGAGTATTGTATTAGAATTAAAATGTTTTTCTCTTTCCTGAAACAGCTATTCTAAAGTTGAAACCATTAGCCAACAGTCAAATAGGCACAGTCATCAATTAAAACCTAATATTCGACACAGACGCTCCCCTACTTACGAACAACAGAGTTACAAACATTTGCAGATACGAACAAAAACCTACCTATTATCTACCCATGTATTAATGTGTGTATTACTGTACTGTATTGTATTATTACATTATTATTACTGTATTCAAATTCATTAATACTGCTTACTTTATGTTTTATGTAGTATTTAAGTGTCTTTAGCCTAAGTACTGTATAGTACTGAATATGTATGTACTTTAAAATACGTTTTTTTTCCTAAACACAACTAACAAACAATTCTACTTACGAACGGACTTCTGGAACCTAACTCGTTTGTAACTAGGGGAGTGTCAGTACACACAAATCTTAATTGCAAAGTAGAATCTTTGTTATAAAAGTAAACCTAATGTATAATACATACAATATTCACAGCCACTAAAATCTTTATGGCTATAAATGGTATAAATACCTTACATGGAATAAATAGAAGAAAAAGTTACAGAAGGTTATCAAAAGATAACTTCAAATTTAGTGGAAATAAATACTACTTCACCAATTTGATAAAATATATTTAAGTGATACTGAATGCATAATGTTTGTATTTCATTTGATGTTTTACGTAAAGTACAATATAATTTTACCCACAACATGTTAGCAGGAAAAATTACGATTAATTAGTCACTTTTGTATAATACAATAAACAACAAAATATTAGAACTGTTATTAGTTTTAAAGGAGGACTGAAACATTACATAATCTGTAGCATCAGTACATTTCTATTCAGTATGCTCAAAATTTTTAAGTACGCAATGATGAAAAAGATGCCACAAGTTCATGAGCTCGTAGGTACTCATTTATACTCACTGGAAGACATAGGAGCCCGTTTCAATAGAACATTTTATGGGACTGTTCAGTGTCAATTTTTTGAAGAGCATCTTAGCTTGATTTTGATACTCCAACAAACTTCGACCAGACTGCAAGATAAAAGAAAATTAATCAAACAACTGTAGGTGAAAATTCCAAATTATTCATCTAATATGTATTAGATAAAACCAATAATACAAAAGAGAATATATCAAGTAATAAGGTGTAATATAATATAAATTGTAAACTCGTTATAAAAGAGCCTTTGAAAGAACATGCATAATTAGGAAAGTTGAATTAATAATATAATTCATCATGGAATATACCATTACAATTTCTTAATAGTACTAACTGTACTGATAATTGTCATCACAGGAGAGAACTTGTCAAGAAAATTCATGCTTTTTAATATATATGAAATGGATTATTTTCTTAAACAATGTTTAATGGTTTATGGATTAGACAATGGCAATATAAAAGTAACAGCTACAATATAATAATTCAATATAACGTTCAAGCATAACAGGAAAACAATTGCTAACTAACCACATTAGTAATGAGGACAACAAATGGAATTAAAGAGGTTGGCAGAGGTATTTATAACAATATACAAAACAGAAAGAGTATATTAGAGGGACAGCGCAGGTAGGATAGCTTGGGTACATGGAGAAATAGGAGGGTCTGGATATGTTCTGAGAAGGGATGAAGGGCATGTTGGGAAAAGCATGCCGAGGACAGAGGTGCCAGGAGGGAGGGGGAGAGGTAGACCAATGAGGAGGTTTATGGATGTGATGAGGGAGGATATAAGGGTGCGGAGTGTGATGGAGGAGTACGCAGAGGATAGGGCAATATGGAGATGGCTGCTCCTATGTGGCTACCTCTGTTGGAAGAAGCTGAATGATGTGATAATAATACAAAATAGAGCAGTCAGCTATCTATGCACTACTAAATGATGTTAACTTTTGTTCTGATAAAAACAAGAGCTCAAATTTGTTTGAATCAAGAAAAATACCGTGTGGTATATGTAAGTTTTATTTCAAGCAAAAAATTCCATATCGCGATTTTAGCACATTTTTTACTGCCATGCATTTGTGCTGCAGCTGGGACTTCAGTATATCTAAAAGAAACTATGATTCTTTCTAACAATCAAAGAGGGAATTGGATATATAATACGTTGAAAAAATAGCTAAAACAATTTAGAAACTATAATTTCAATAATTGGAAGTGAACTGATTAACCTAACCACACCAAACCTGATGTAATAAATGTCATATTTTCCTACCTGGGGTGTAAAAGTAACAATTTACCAAAAAATAAAAAATCCATATGTTCACGAGCACAGCAAGTTCCATTGCACTACAACATCACTCGCATATTAGAACAAGCCTAATTATGTTGTTGTTTGCCCTCTTGTTTCACTCTTCATCCCTATTCAAATGGAGGTTGACACAGACAGGTTGGAACAGGGGAATTAAGTCTGTACGCCCATCCTAACGCCCAGAAGTAGACTCTTAACGGGCTTGACACTTCATGGGTCAATTGCTTCAACCACTGCAATTATTTTGCCAAATCAGCAAATCTATAACCACCAACCTAACCTAACTTGACCCCCACGTAAATAATATTCCTGTGCAACAACGCAATATTCTCATAAAACATAAACCATTAATTATACAAATCTTACACTAAAAAGACATAAAAAATACCACATACAAATTACGAAAATGTTATCAATGACAGCGGTATGAGGTAACAGAAGGTGAAAGGAAATATATCCAAGACAACTACATTATATCATTTACCTGTTCGTCCTCTTGCAATGAAGCGGCCAGTGGCAAGCCATCGCTGGCCCTAGCTATCATTGTCATTAAAACCATACTGGAAATAAGTTCTAAAAGATATATAAAAGTAGAAATTGACACCGAACACAGATTCTGGGGGAGAGACCAAACAGCTGAGTAATAAAAACTTAATTACGAGTTATGCATTTAAGTTACGTCTTATTTTTTTAATAAAATCTTATTGTAATGTGATAATACTTATATAAAAAACATTCATTTTTATTAAAATTTTGTTTTTATTGCAACTTTTATGATAATTGATAAATATGTTAAAAAATTTATATAAATATATTGATTACGTAACTCGTATATATGTCATTTTGGTGATGTGTTCTAACTGTGTTCGTTCATAAGCTGTTTACATATTTTGTGAAATGTCAATAAAAATATATAATTAATATGAATAAACTTTAATTTATATAATCAAAGAACTTTATATTTATATTTTTCATAAATACGAGAAAAATATATACTCTTATTAGGAGTTTGAACTGTATTATATTTTGGAATCAATGGAATCTAACACAAATATATTGACAACTCACCAATTGTAAGTCAAACAAAATAATTGACAAAAGTTGCACCACACTGCATTTGTGGTACAGTTTACTAATTGTGCTCACAAGAAAGAGCACTATGTGCGTAGCTCCCCGTGTCCTAATCTTATGTGTATTAAATACCTTTATTATCCTTGACAATTTCAAAATTCTCTCGAAGTATAATAATAATACATACATACATACATACATATACCTTGGCTGTTTCCCCCTTAAATTGGGGGTAGCCAACATCAAAAAAGGAAAACAGTTTGGGGAGAAGTTATTCTCCCCTCTACTCCCCTTCTTCTTTGACGTCTCACAGGAAGTTGGTACAAGGGGGGGATTCCTAGTCCCCCCGCCCCGTCCACTTTTAGTCGCCTTTTACGACACGCAGGGAATACGGTGAGGCTATTCTTTGATATTGTGCCCGCCCCAATATATATATATATATATATATATATATATATATATATATATATATATATATATATATATATATATATATATATATATATATATATATATATATATATATATATATATATATATATATATATATATATATATATATATATATATATATATATATATATATATAATAATAATAATAATAATAATAATAATAATAATAATAATAATAATAATAATTGTTATATTTGTAAAGTTGCCCTATTTTACAATTTCCAAAGTTTTAAGCAGTGATTCTTTTTATATTTCATATAAACATTAGAAAAGTATCGACTTGCAATTCCAACCTAACCTAACCCTATATTATATTTTTCTCCATTTAGAAGCGAGAAACATTATTAGGTAAATTCAAAAGAGATCTTTTACAATAATAATTCCATTAATTTACCCAGAAGCTGTAAAAGGGAAACAGAAAATAATACAAAGAGCAAAATTATCATTGATTGACGAAGAATGGCCCAATGTTGCAATATTGATAGACAACCTGCTATTTTATAAGTGGTGACAACCTATATCCTCCATGGAACAACTTTTAGAGAGAAAGAAGTATATCCATTCTCTGGTAAAATGAAGAGTACTGTTATATCAGTTTGTTATAAGAGCATAAAGTAAATATAATCTGAACAGGAACATAGAATCATACACGTAATTCCTTGTGTATGAAAACAATATTAGTGAAGCATAGTGTATGCACTAAAAGAAAGAACCGGATGTGAACTAATTTTAGTGTTACGGTATAATGTAAGTAAAGTTTTCATATTCGGCTCAGCATTGTGGCTGATATTTAAAAGAATTCTGAAGATTAACTACCCATTACCCCCCTTAATGTCTACATAAATATAAAAAGCCAGTAAATTATAAAGAACTCATTTATTGACGTTTTACATTTATGTAGATATTAAGGGGGGTAATGGGTAGTTAATCTTCAGAATTCTTTTAAATATCAGCTATAATGCTGTTTTTACCTGGTGCAAATGACGTTAAAATAATTTTCAAATATACTTGTTAAATGAAAGAAGCTGATATTCGCATTTTAGTAAAAAAAAAAAATATATATATATATATAATTTCATTTATGCACTCAGCATAAGGATTACATTTGCCAAAACAAGTCCTTCGCAAGAAGGCAACCGTCCTAGCCCTTGGTTGATAAGGGAGTCCGTGACGTAAAACCGGAACCGGAACATTCGTCAGTTCCGTTAGGCGGCAGTCATGATGGACCTGTGGCAGAGAAGGTTTCCAAGTAGAGATGGTAACCTCTAGAAGGAATTATAGAAAGTTTTCACAAGCCAAGAACTTCATCTGCAGATATAATAGCTCTTTTCGAGTTAAGACATGTTAAAATAATTTGCCAGAGTGTTTAATTAACTTTAAATACTTTTTATCCAGACTATTTTTTTTTCACGTCTTGCGCTTGCCATTTACCGGTGAGTCTTGGATTCGATTTCTTAAACAGTGTAAACCTAGGATACTATATTGTTAGTTAGCTAGACACACACAAATGGATTTCATAAACGCATCTGACGCGGTTCTGTGTATGGCTAGGATCCCGTAAGGGATCCTAGCCATACACAACCGCGTCAGATGCGTTTATGAAATTCATTTGTGTGTGTCTAGCTGACTAACAATAAGGTATCCTAGGTTTACACTGTTTAAGAATTCGGGCTCTGGAGTAAGAGATCTTATCACGTCTCGGCGTCGAACGTTAGGTTGGTACAGGTAATATAGATCAGATAGTTTCGAATGTTTAAGGAATTCCATACTGCCCTTATCTATAATTGTTAATAGGTCTCATTCAATAATTTGTACTTCAAATTATTGCATTAAATTTGTTATTATCTACTTTTATCAGAATTAACTCAGGCAAATATTTAATGAAGAACCCAAAGAACCTTCTCTTAAAAGGAAAAAAAAAGTCTGAGGACCTCAACCTGTTTTGACCAAGGCCAGAGATGACCCTCCCCCAAGAGAGAACCACCAAAACCTGCGCACTTCGAGGTGCTCAGAGAACGCGAGGTTAGTGACGCAGCAATCGTACCGCCACTGGCGCCACAACACAAACAACGTTCAACGTTCTGCCAGAAGACAGTGTGTCGTTAGCGTTGCTAAGAGTTGGATGGGGATGTATCCACATTGCATTCGTGGGATTCGTCAATTATCAGGGCATTTTAAGAGACCTGCCTCGGTGATATTTGGGAAACATGCTCGATGCTACAGTGCTGATCCTAATGAAAAATGGATCATGAAATCACCTTATACAGTCGATATTCCAGAGGTGTCTTTCGCTCAATATATATTCGATGCTCAAGAGGCATTCGCCTCCAAGACCGCCCTTGTGAGTAAGATATAAATGACGTTTTATTCTTATGTTTTACCATACAGGTTTATTATGTTTTTTGGTCAATGAAAAAATGTTGCGAATATCCAACTGTTGCTTTTAACATTTTTTTTTGTAGTTAATCACAACGTTACTGGGGGAAAAAAATATGACAGGTATTCCCGTCATTTTGAAATCAGTGTTACTGTCCTAGGTTAGTGACACAACTGGAGTAGATCAGTTTAATCTAGGTATGGCCAGGTAAAATATTCATTTATTTTGAAATTAGAAGATTGCGTTATTAAACTGGACTAATTCAGTTTTTTTTTGTATTCATTTATCAGGATTGCGGTTATTTTTATTAGAAAAATTGTTTTTTGGCTCTGATCCTATTTGCTTAGATTATAATATAGTCAATACCCCCACCCTGGACCCCCTACGGCACTTGTTGATAAAACGTTGTATCCCCACAGAAAATGGGGGTATTTTTTTTTTTAAATGTAATGTTCTTGCTCTTGGATAAGCTTTCATTGTTTAATGTCGTTATTGATTAACCTGGAAAATTACTTAAAGGGGATCGGTGATTTCCTCTATATCTATCTACCTGATTATTCAACTAGTGCCTGGAGATCACTGGGTCCACGTTATTGAAGAGGAGGCTGGCCCCGGCTTTATGGTAGATATATAATTGGGCATTAATGCTATCACTGTCCCTTGCCTGGGCCATTCAAAGGGGGTTGGTGATTTCCTATAGATCTACCTGATTATTCAGCTAGTGCCTGGAGATCACTGGGTCCACGTTATTGAAGAAGAGGCTGGCCCCGGCTATGTGGTAGATATATAATTGGTCTTTAGTGTTATCACTGTACCTTGCCTGGGCCATTCAAAGGGGGTCGGTGATTTCCTATAGATCTACCTGATTATTCAGCTAGTGCCTGGAGATCACTGGGTCCACATTGTTGAAGAGGAGGTGGCCCCGGCTACATTGTAGATATATAATTGGTCATTAGCGCTATCATTCCCTTGCCTGGGCCATTCATTAGAGACCTTTAGCTTTTGTCTTGCCTTCAGAGACGTCAGGAACATCTTCCCTCGAAAGTTTGAACAATTTTATCGTTAAAATTCATTAAAGATCAATTAGTTATCTGGTCGGAAGTAAACAAAGGAAGTCGAGTATCTTATCATGGAAAATGTATAACACGCAAAGCTCTTGATTCTCGACCGTCATATATTATTAACTTTTTAGTTTACTCTGTCAAAGAGAATCAATAACGTTATTATATCCATAAGTGACAGCTCTGAAGTTGTTGTTCCGGTTTTACGTCACGGACTCCCTTTTCTACCAAGGGCTAAGACGTTTGCCTTCTTGCGAAGGACTTGTTTTGGCAGGTGTAATCGTTACCCTGAGTGCATGCCCTTGCTAACCTCAGACCGTGACGGGGCACGAACCCTTGACCTGACGCCTCAAAGTTGCGGACGCTGCCGCTTGAGCCACAGCTCCGAAGTGGTTTCATATTTTAATGTACTGTATATGAAACTGGCAAACTAATTATTATTATTATTATTATTATTATTATTATTATTATTATTATTATTATTATTATTATTATTATTATTACACAACGATTTGCCACATATATCATCGTGATTGTGCTAGAAATAATTGCCTTGCCCTTGTGGAAGGTACCTCTCATGTGACGCATATAAAACGGTACCTTATTTTATGGCCTAACACGACCTACGCCTATAAGCATTATTATTCCGGAATTGTTCCAAGGTCACGCTGACAAGGATTATTATTATTATTATTATTATTATTATTATTATTATTATTATTATTATTATTATTATTATTATTGTACTAGTACGAGTTTTGACAGTGATTGATGTGGCCAGCATAAAATCGTTACTTATCATATTAATATTTTACATTTATGAGTTATGGCGGGATTATTCTTATCAGCGATTGTTTAAAACGGTCGTCTATCAATTTAATAATAATAATAATAATAAACCTTTATTTCCATTATACAATGGGTATTCGTCAACCGGGGCAAGCCCCAACCCCCCACAGTGGTGCCCAGCCACAGTAGCAACCTGCCAGTAACTAGCTTAAACTCTCGGTCTTGGACGGGAACCGATCTCTCGACCTCGTGAATGCGGAGCCAGCGCTTTACCACTGTACTAGCCAGATATTTTTTTTTTTAGCTTAATTACACTTGGAAATTGCGTCATTACATAAATATCAGGAACTTCTCTCACTACCTTACTTCTCTCATTAGTATATTTGATGATAAGGTTTTAGTCATAGGTCTCGCTTGGTGTTCATAGGCCTTGTTCGTTTGATTTAGACCTATTTAGTTAAAATAACTAAAATTTTTAAGTTAATAAAATAGTTCAGAATCTAGGTTGCCTTTTAGATTTATTTTTATACCGCCGTAGCGTAGTGGTAGAATGCTCGAATCTGGAGGCGACGGACTCGCGTTCGAGCCCGCGGTGGGAGGGGATTAGACAAGGCACCCAGTCTTAATTCCCCAGCTTCAATATTTCAGTGCCAACCCCCCAAATGGGAACCAACAGTTAAAAAAAAAAACATTAAAAAAATATATATTGACATTGCGTGTACCAGTTTTTACTAACTGAAATGCTAAGTGTATAAATGTCTATCTACCCTTGGCCTTGAATTTCGGTTGCAATAAAATTCATTCTATAAATACTGTGTTTACGCGAGGGTGCAAACTGTGGCATCAGGGTAGGCCAAAGGCTTGAAAGAGGAAAATATCTCTGTATTTCCTTTGAAAATGCACAGAATTTCCTCTGAAATTGCAAAAAAATATTTTGTGTATGAACTTGCCTCGTTTCATCTGCCCGCTATTCATGCTTCGAGTTTATTTAGACGCGACTTAGGAAACCTTAGTACAGAGTTTTATGAGACTTGTTACTTATCTTGGACGTTGTCAAGCAAGTTTTAAAGTCTTTACTCGTTCTTCAAATATGCGTCTTGTGTGTGTGTATGTGTAATTTTTATTGACAATGCACATGCTGTTGATGAGACTTTGATATCGCTATATATATATATATATATATATATATATATATATATATATATATATATATATATATATATATATATATATATATATTATATATATTATATATATTATGGTACAGCTAGGCATGAACAGAAAACCTATCCTCATATAATTAACTATTATTATTATTATTATTATTACTATTATTATTATTATTATTATTATTATTATTTTTATTATTATTATTATTATTATTATTATTATTATTATTATTATTATTATTATTATTATTATCATTATTATTATTTCTAGATGAATTTGTAAAGACCTGGGCATCACTTAAAACCCATGTATTAATGTTCTCTCTACCCGGTATTAACTCCCTCATATTGTATCTTCTTTTCTATTTAGGCTACACCTGTACCCCTGGCCTCGCATGGTCATTGCCCTCCATTACGTACACCTGACGAGAGATCCGCAAGGAACAGGGTTATGCAAAATAAGGAAATATATTTGATTGAAAACTATTACGAAATTGACCATATCACCAGAAATAATAAAGCAAAAATAGTGTTAATTTCGTGGTCAATGTTTTTTTCTTTTAGATTTTTCTAGTTAGGTCGTAATCCTCTGCTGGCTTCGAGAAGTCTGTTTGACATTCCACAACTGTTGTCCGGGGGATAGACCAACTGTTGTCCGGGTAAATAGAGCACAAGAACTGCGTCTGCAGTTGTTTATTTAACTGAATTGTTGAGTAAATGCATTGATTTTGGCTGTTGTTTGAAATGTGATTTTTTTTTAAATAAAAAAGTTAATGTTACTTAGACCCAATCACATCGGAATATATTGTTCAGAGGTTGATCGTCTCTTCCGCACATTTGCAAATGTGTTGAGGCAGAGTTGCAGTGTTGCTTATTTCTCCATTATGTTGAGTCTTTAATTTGGCCCAGAAAAAAAATCGTAATGGAGTAATTGTAGAGTCGACGATATTTAGGGTTTAAAAAATATTCTCATAAAGAATATAAAATTCCGAGTTATTTTATTTTTCCATGTCTGTACAAGTGCTGATTATTTCTCCTGCTGGATAGCATTGTGACTAAATCTATGACAAAAAAAGCCGATATTACACAAGATTCTCTATAATGGCGAGTAGAGACCGGAGTGATATGCAGATCTTGTTCAGTATAGCTACAGGCTATAATATTTATATTTATCTTTTATTATTTATACATCAGTGTGGCCACCGTAGCCGGGTGGTAGGTACACGACGTTGTTTCGTCTGGTCGTCGGTTCGAGACCAGTCACGGTCTGTGGTTAAAAAGGGCATTCACTCAGGGTAACGGTCACTACCAAAACCCTTCGAATGAAGGCATTGTCCTCACCCTTAATAGAAAAGGGAGTCCGTGACGTAAAACCTGATTATCATCATCACTTATATATATATATATATATATATATATATATATATATATATATATATATATATATATATTATAAATAATTATATCTTTAACATGAAATCCTTAATGACGTGTTTTGATCTTCGTACCTAAGTACACTGAACAGGTTTGTACATACTGTACTATGTACTCTCTCTCTCCCTCTCTCTCTCTCTCTCTCTCTCTCTCTCTCTCTCTCTCTCTCTCTCTCTCTCTCTCTCTCTCTCTCTCTCTCTCTCTCTCCCCTGCATGCTCCTTGGTTCTTCTGCACAAGTTGATATGACCTTTCAGCTCTTTGAAATCACTGTCGGGAATGGTACTCTTCGATTGTGCAATGTCTACTCTGCCCCGGGTGTGATTAATCTACCAGCCCTTCCAATACCTACAGACAGTGGAATGATCTATATGGGGGATTTTAACGCCAGACACCCCGCCCTTGGTGACTCATCTCTCACTCCCAATCGCGGTGGCAAGCCTCTGCTCGACTACATCCGCCGCTACCGCCTCACCCGCTGGGATACTGGTGGTGCCACACACGCTCGTGGGGGTACTGTAGATCACATTCTCACAGCTGGCCTTGTGGAACCTAATGTCTCCTGCTCTTCTATCCCTTCTCTCTTTTCTGACCATGTTGCCCTTAGCCTGAAATACTCCATACTTCAGACTCCAGCTACCCTCTCCCATCACCGCACCCGCATCTCTATCCCTCCCAAATACTGTCCCACTTATATTTCCTTTATCTCTCACCTCCTTCCCACTTTTGATCTCCTTTCTCCAGACAGCTTATGCAACTCACTGGTGGATTCTACACATGACTTCTACACGCATTATGTTCTCAGACCACACGTTCCACGTCGCCCTGAGGCCCATTCCTGGACTTTGGATCAGCGTATTGCCCAGGCGGAAAGGACAGCTGTGGATGCTGGACTCTCCTTTCAAAGACAGCCCACCCCTGACCACCTGCACCAATATCAGTTGGCGAGGGATGATCTAGTTGCCCTGCAGAAGTGTGTGCACACGAAGTATTGGCAGAAATTTACGGATAGTATTAACCATCAGACTAGCGCTGGGACTATGTGGCATCTTATAAGGAAGGCTGTCAAGAAGAAACCCACCTGTGCTCTACACCACAGTCCACTTGAGTACGCTCAGGACCTCATTACTACCTGGTCAGCACAGTCACAAACTTGCAACCTTCCCGGGAACGTTCAAGAGGCACTCTCCACCCACCGCAGTGTTCGTAACCTCCGCCTAATGGGTGCATTACTACAGACGGATGAAGAGGGTGACATCCCATTCACAGAGGATGAACTACGACGTGCTCTTGCTAGGATTAAGGCTACTGCCCCTGGGGAGGATGGTCTTACATATCAAGTTCTCCGTCTTCTTCAGAAAGTTCCTGGTAACCCCCTACTGCGCCTCTTCAATCTTTGCTTTTGCTTGGGGCATGTGCCCTCTGCCTGGACCAGAAGCACTATTATTCCTCTACCAAAACCTGGAACCGACAAATTTAGGCCTATCTCCCTCACCTCCTGCTTCAGCAAAGTGTTTGAACGCATCCTTCTTGCCCGGCTCATGCACCGTCTACAGGATAAACTCTCCCCCAGTCTTTATGGTTTCCTCCCACAACGGAGCACACATCACTGCCTCGCTGAACTCTACACCCGTCTTTCTCCCACCAGTGTGGTCGCCTTCCTGGACCTCAAATCTGCCTTCGATATAGCCAACAAGGAAATTATTCTTGACCAGCTGGTGGACTTTGGAGTTCGGGGGAACATACTGAAATGGATACGGGGATATCTCTGCAACAGAACATCAAGCGTCCTTTTTAAAGGGTCGTATAGCTCCTATGAACGGTTTGAACTGGGTACTCCTCAGGGGGGTGTGCTAAGTCCTTTTCTATTCAATATCCTTATGCATCGTCTACTCTCCCTCCTTCCTGTCATCCCCGGTACTACAGTTACCTGCTATGCGGACGACATATGCATCCACACGACCTCAACTCACGACCTTCAGCACATGCTCCATGACTTTTACGTGTCTGCTACCTCCTGTGGCCTTATTATCTCCCCAGAAAAAAGCAGGATTTTTACTTCACGCAACTGCAGAGCACTGCCCGCATTCGCCATGGGTGGTAATGTCATCCCTCACTGCACACAGTACACGTATTTAGGTGCACCTGTCCGGATCACCCCAGCTATACCTGCTCGTCAACGAATTCATCCCTTTGTGAAGAGCCTTCTTGACCGTCTGGAGCCCCGCTTTGCACCTGTCAAGTGGCTTGCCAACAATGCTGCAGGAGTCTCCATCCCAGTGGCGAGGACCCTCTACATCCTACTACTTCGGTCAGTGGTTGACTATCTGTCTCCTGCCTTGTGTCAACTTCCTAAACCAGCTCTCGAGCCACTTGAAAAGTTCCAGAATCGAGTCATGAGATTTATCTTGGGATGTTCTCTCTCTACCCGTATTGTGAGTATGCAGTTGGAGCTCAACTTACCCCCTCTTGTGGAGAGGATTTATGCCAATGTGTCCTATTTTACTGTTAAGTGTCTTCACTACCCCTTTCTTGCTCCGTACTTCTCTGCTGTCATGAGGACGTCCCTTGATCCAGACGCACCCAGGCTCCCACTTCGAGCAGGAGGTCATAACCTTATCAGGGTGGTGAGTGACATTCTCCATGGCCTTGACATCGACCTGCCAATGCAGGCGGCTGTCCCAGATTTACCACCCTGGCGTGTCCCCCTCCCCGCTGTCACATATACACCGACCTCGAAGGATGTCTATCCCCCCTTGCAGAGACAGTTAGCTCTGGAGACTATCGCTGATGTATCCACGTCTGTCCCTGCAGCACACCACGTCTATGTTGATGGTTCTGTGCAAGCAGATGGGAGGGCGGCATGTGCTGTGTTTTCCCCCACCATGGAGCCGCCTGTGCCGGCTGATTCATGGATTGGCCGTAGACTACCCACCTCGTCGAGCTCCACCTACTGTGAACTGAATGCCATCTTGGATGCCGTGACTCTCCTTGTTCGACGACGAGTGAATGGGGTAATAATTTGTGACTCCCAATCGGCCCTACAAGCCCTATCCTCGCCAAGACCTATCTGTGGCCGTGCTGTGGGAAATATACTATGTCGTCTCGCAGCCGCTCGGGATGCTTCTCTTGTTGTGTCATTTGTGTGGACTCCATCCCACATTGGGCTGACTGGCAACGACACAGCTGATCGTCTTGCCAAGGCGGCCTGTATGCTGGATGGGCATGCTGTGGACGCTGAGCCCTCCCTCCGATGCCTACGTAACATCATCTACTCAGCTGGGTTTGCCATGACGGTCCAGCGCAGGGACACGGAGAGGGCCAACAGTGTGTCCATACAGCACCATGATCACTTCCTTCACAGTCGCTACAAGTATCGCAGACGCGGGTTAATGGTGCGGAAAAACAATGTAGTTAGTGCTCGGCTCAGAATGGGGTATCGGCCTTTATGGCAGGTCTCCCAGACTCTAGATATGCCACAGTACACCTCCTGTACATTATGCGACCGAACTAATGCTAACACTCTTGACCACTATTGTCTTCAGTGCCCCGCAGTGAGAGATGTTTTACCACGAGGTCAGAACTTAATACAGATCTGCTCATTTTTACTTAATGATGACAACCTTGATGTTATTCTTGCTCGTTTTCCTCACTTTTGTGGCCATTAATTATATTGAATTATACATATATTTTCTGTATGTTGCTATATTATTCTGTTTGTGCATTCTGCGTTTCTCTGAGCTTTACTTTTGCATATAATGTACTCTGTGCTGCCATTCTGTGAGTTGTGTGTTAGTATGCAGCAATGTTTTATCAATATGTACACCTCCCTGTAAACCATGTTCAATTCTTGGTTTTATATCCATTTGAAGCATTATTTGTATGAACTCATGTAATGTCTGACGCCTTGGCGCAATAAATTAATAAAATAAAAATAATCTCCCCTGCATGTTTTCCTTTGGTTCCTCAGGAAAATGTTTATCTCTACGTAATACAAATATTTTCAGGATAAGAGATCAATAACGCCACATCCGTGTTCCTTTCTGTGCTGTTCATATTTTGTATTGACACGTGCCAGACATGGAACTAATGAATATCCGAAGTTTAGCCATGACTGTAAAAACTTACTCCTCCCAGGCAAAACAGGTATCACTCATGGTCATTACTTCATCCTGATATAGTCTTTGATGATGATTGAAACGCATTTTCAGTCAGATGTAGGACTAGGCCTATTTATTTATATATTTATTTATTTGCTGGTTTGTTCTATGCTTGAGAGAACTTATTTGTTCTCATTTTTGATGTTTTATTTTGTGGCTTTAGAGATGAAAATTGGCAAATGTGATGTACGAGGTGGTTTATACTGACTGTAACATTTATTGCATATTCATAAATTTCAGCTCTGGTTGGTTGTAACCGCATTAATGTTTTTTTGCGAGTGATGTTTAACAATGGAAGAGTTACACGTGTACATACTTTTGTATACCTCGTTTGGCAAGTTTTTATTTATTATTATTATTTTTTTTTAGATTATTCAAGCACTTTCCATGTACTTGGTGCCCCCCCCCCACACACACTGTGGAACCGATCAGGAGACGGGAAGATACGAGCTTTGGGCTCTTTCCCGTAATCATAATTGGGTAATCACACACACACACACACCAGATCACTGCCGTATATATTGAATATATTTGCAAGTTTTGTATCCATCTCTCACATGCTAGGTATGGCCTAGTCTCTGGGATAAATTTATTCTGAGATACTAAGTTTCACATGTGAAATACACGTGCTTACTGAGCTACCAGCTGGTTTAAGGAAGTTGATATCTACTTAATGGTCATTGGATTTAGGCTTAAAGGACCTAGGACATCACAGGTCATACATGAAATATAGACTGACCTTATATTAATGCTACTCTAGAAAACGTTTTCAGATATTAAATTAAAACGTTTATATGACGTTTAGCCTAATCCAGTCTGTATTTATCGCCCCCTGAGAAGGCCAATGATTAAGTCCTAAATAAATATACAAATGTTTGCCAAGAAAGATCATGATTTATTATTTTCAAAGATAAATGAACGTACATATGTTCTATAACGTTTTACTTCTATGTTAATGATAGGTTGGGTCACCGACACTTGCCATTTGTCAAAAATATAGGAAGACTAATACGTCAGACCAATTTTCACGGAATTGGAATAATATATCAAGTGAATGTTGTATATGATAGCAAATAAAGGTGACTCGACTTGTGTATGTGTGTGTTTGTGTATATATATATATATATATATATATATATATATATATATATATATATATATATATATATATATATATATATATATATATATATATATATATATATATATATATATATATATATATATATGCAGTGTGATATTTTACAGAAAAAGACGCATTTTTCAAATACACTTTAAATAGGATGTAATTTTAATAATTATGAACTCCTGTCATAAGAATGAAATTTATATGCACATCATGAGTGGTTTCCATTGTTGAAAAATAATAATAATAATAATAATAATAATAATAATAATAATAATAATAATAATAATAATAATAATAATAATAATAATCAAGAAAAACTTAGTTTTGAAACAAAATTGAATGGAGAGAAGCAGTACATAGTATGATACATACAATACTGTTGACATTCTTTCTTTTTCAATAGCAGAGTAAACGTACTCCCAAACTATTAGAGCTAATCTGGTATTTATTCTATTTCAAGGCTGATACTGTTGTTTTCTCCACTTTATGTATTATTCAGGTAGATATATTACTCAAGCAAATAAGCCAAATAATTAAGGAATATCTCCATCATCCCACTAGAGATGATTTCCACCAATGTCAATTTTAACATCGTGGTCACTTTTTGATGGTGAGGTCACTTTTTGATGTAAGTGTGAGGTCACTTTTTGATGTAAGGGTGAGGTCACTTTTTGATGTAAGTGTGTGATCACTTTTTGATGTAAGTGTGAGGTCACTTTTTGATGTAAGTGTGTGGGCACTTTTTGATGCAAGTGTGTGGTCACTTTTTCATGTAAGTGTGAGGTCACTTTTTGATGTAATGTGTGGTCACTTTTTGATGTCAGTGTGAGGGAGAATAAATTAATTCCGTTACGTGAATAACAATCATAACTTATTTCCGTGATGTAACATAAAATACTCTACAAATATTTTACCCAGTTCATTGTAGCACTAGTGCTGAAGTCGTATGGCGAATTTCCGTGATGTAACATAAAATACTCTACAGATATTTTACGCAGTTCATTGTGGCACTAGTGCTGAAGAGTAATGGGGAATTACCGTGATGTAACATAAAATACTTAACAGATATTTTACCCAGGTCACTGTGGCACTAGTTCTGAAGTCTAATGGCGAATTTCCGTGATGTATAATGCTCTACAGATATTTTACGCAGTTCTTTGTGGCACTAGTGCTGAAGTTTTATGGCGAATTTCCGTGATGTAACATAAAATACTCTACAGATATTTTACCCAGTTCATTGTGGCACTAGTGCTGAAGAGTAATGGGGAATTTCCGTGATGTAACATAAAATACTTAACAGATATTTTACCCAGGTCACTGTGGCACTAGCTCTGAAGTCTAATGGCGAATTGAATAAAACTTCATGATTGATTTAATGGAAAACTGATATTGGTACGTGTGCACATGTCATCAAACCCACTTAGCCTAGTTCTGGTTTTACGTCACGGGCTCCCTTTCCTACTAAGGGCTAGGACGGTTGCTTTCTCGCGAAAGACTTGTTTTGGCAGATGTAATCGTTACCCTGAGTGCATGCCCTTGCTAACCTTAGATCGTGACGGAGCGCGAACCCTCGACCTGACGCCTCAGAGTCGCGGACGCTACCGTTTTAGCCACGGTGACTACGTACATGCAGACAACTTTAATGAGTCCTAATTCTGTTCGGGTACTACTTTGCAGTCCCGTTGGTTGTTGAGATTCGTCCTCTGAGTATCCCAGTGACGTCTGCAATATCGATTAGAGCAGCTCCGGACTCAAAACTAGTGACTCTCTCTGAGTCCTTTTTTGTTTTCTTTCAATGTCAACCATTAATTTAAAACTAGATACTTTATTAAATACCATAATCCCCCCCTTTTCATGACCTCTTTTGTGAACGTATGTTTGAATATTATTATTTTATTTTTTTTGGTGATAAAGTTAGCTGAGATTTTTTTCCCTTTCTTCTAACATTGGCTGTGATGATGAGTAATAGATATGAGTAATATTTACATAGGAAAATACGCTTGATTTACTGTGCGTATGTATTCATTTACAGGTACTTCGAGTAACTTACACAGTACAAAGAGAAAAATATTACTTTATAATTTGTAAATACATAAAGAAATGGCTCTCTCTCTCTCTCTCTCTCTCTCTCTCTCTCTCTCTCTCTCTCTCTCTCTCTCTCTCTCTCTCGTTAGTGAGCTAATTCTGTTGTAACTTGAATTTTAATATATATATATATATATATATATATATATATATATATATATATATATATATATATATATATATATATATATATATATGTGTGTGTGTGTGTGTGTGTGTGTAAACTTTGTATTTTTGTTTATGCGTGCGAAATTGCATTTTGATCCAACGATGTTGTCATCCTGGATTATTATTATTATTATTATTATTATTATTATTATTATTATTATTATTATTATTATTATTGTCAGTAGTAGTAGTAGTAGTAGAATGCATACTGCAGGATAATTACTTTATGGTTTTGCAGCATTAAAGGAAAATTGCATGACATGTCTTTGTTAGCGTGCGCCATCTTCATTTCGTACCCAAGCACAGCCCCTCTTTTTACCGTCACCCAGTTTCCTCTCTCTCTCTCTCTCTCTCTCTCTCTCTCTCTCTCTCTCTCTCTCTCTCTCTCTCTCTCTCTCTCTCTCTCTCTATATATATATATATATATATATATATATATATATATATATATATATATATATATATATATATATATAAGTAAATTGTAATCATTTTTCTCGATTTCACATTTTTTAATTATGGACCGACTTGTTTCCTACAAATCTTTGACGAATGGGAAACGGATGTAAAGGCTGAATGAAGCATTATCACTTAGAGCCATGACGTACTGATAATCTATCGAGGGAAATTGATCCATTCCTGTGTTAGAAGCCAGTGCACCTAAAATCTGGTGATCACATGAATTCCTTTGGCTTTGTCAGAGAAAGTAATAAATATCATTCTCCACAGAGTGCCAAATACTCTTTTAAAGTTCAAATTTTTAAAACTTACTAGTACATGTTATTAGTGTTGCGGTTTTACGTCACGTACTCCCTTTTCTACCAAGGGCTAGGACGGTTGCCTTTTTGCGAAGGACTTGTTTTGGCAGATATAATCGACTTAAAAGTTAGAGTTATGTTCAATAATTATGGGGTATGGCACTGTGTTTTTTTCCCCTAAACAAAATTTGACAGTAAGTTTCCAGACGAGAGGCACAGGGCCAGAGGAAGGGATAAGTATTGTTTACTCTATATTGGAAAAAACCCACCATGAGTGTCCTCTGTGTAAGAAAACTCTGAAAACGGCTATTTCAACGTGTCATCAACATGGTCTCTGAACAAATGTTGTTTTGATCCTCGTTCGAATTATATAAAACGATTAAGAGTACAGTGAGGTGAAGTTTTTCTTTTAATCTAGTTCCTCGTCGTTTTTATAGATAAAGACCCGATTTCTTAAACAGTGCAAGCCTAGGATACCATATTGTTAGTTAGCTAGACACACACATATGGATTTCATAAACGCATCTGACGCGGTTCTGTGTTTGGCTAGGATTCCGTACGAGATCCTAGGCCCGATTTCTTAAACAGTGTAAGCCTAGGATACCATATTGTTAGTTAGCTAGGCACACACAATTGATTTCATAAACTCACCTGGCGCAGTTCTGTGTATGGCTAGGATCCCGTACGGGATCCTAGCCATACACAGAACCGCGTCATATACGTTTATGAAATTCATTTGTGTGTGTCTAGCTAACTAACAATATGGTATCCCTAGGCTTACACTTTTTAAGAAATCGGGCCAGTGTTACGGTTGTCAGCATGTCATAACCTTTGTAAATGATGCTTTCATGTGTACTTTGTTTACAGATTTCAATGTACGAATATAAATGACAGTTCATCATGAAGCACATTATGGATAGACGTCGTACTTATGGTCTTTCTAGTACACTTTATTTCAGGTATACTGTATACACGACTAGGAAGGTTTTAAGAAACTGGTTCCAGCAGGTCACGTGCGCGAGCGTGGATTACATGGGGTGCCTAATTTGGCTGTTTTCAGAGGTGCCCATAGGCACCTACCTAATATATGTTTTCCCATCGTGTTTTTTGTTTTAATATGTTCCTTGTGAGTACAGCTGCATGTATGTGAGGGTAATTGTAACTTAAATATCTTACCAGTAGTAGGTTGGCCCATGGCGTCAGTCGCCCGTTGCGATACTACAGCTGAAGGATTTTTATACTTGAATAGGACTGTCCAGGACAGTTCGATGTTAAGTCCTTCTTCAGTTACGGTTATTTGTTATGCCTACATCAACACTGAATATTCTTGGATATTCATTACACACCTCTTATCATCCCTTCACATCTGACAAGTCATTACACTCTCCATCTCTGTTACTTTTTACTTAATGTATTCTTCGTGCCCAGGCTCGATGGGGGCGGTTTTATTTTATTTTATTTTTTGGTCCGTCCTGGTGTCACAATCATAATATATATATATATATATATATATATATATATATATATATATATATATATATATATATATATATATATATATATATATATATATATGAAATAGACCCCTTTAGTGTGATTTAAAAAAACAGTAGTCACCGTGGCTCAAGCGGTAGCGTCCGCGACTTTGAGGCTTTAGGTCGAGGGTTCTCGTCCCGTTATGTTCTGAGGTTAGCAAGGGCATGCACTCAGGGTAACGATTGCATCTGCCAAAAAAGTTCTTCGTGAGATATCAACCGTCCTAGCCCTTGGTAGAAAAGGGAGTCCATGACGTAAAACCGGAACAGTGTGGTTTAAATAAACAAAGCATCTCAGGTTTCTCAGGTTCTTCGGCCTCGACCTTCAAATAAAAGAATCGATGAATTCCATCAGAGGAATTTTACAAACACCAAAGACTTTTTAAGTGACGATGCATCAGTCTTTGCTAACAGACAAATTGGAGAACACTGGCCAGAAACATCGACCCCACATAAAAGTGGGAAAAGATGTAGACGAAGAAGAAGAAAAAGAATTTATTTTCCTTCTAATTATTTGATGCTACATATTATCGCGTTTTCAGAGACGTTTTGTACGCGGATATTCTATCATTGGTGACACACTGAAGTAGTTCCGGCTCCGGTTTTACGTCACGGACTCCCTTTTCCACCAAGGGCTAGGACGGTTGCTTTCTTGCAAAGGACTTGTTTTGGCAGATGTAATCGTTACCCTGAGTGAATGCCCTTGCTAACCTCAGACCATGACGGGGCGCGAACCCTCGACCTGACGCTTCAGGGTCGCGGACGCTACCGCTTGAGCCACGGGG